>SNVD02012441.1:0-69132 GCA_013180625.2 Boswellia sacra | reverse complement strand
TATGTTGCATTGAAGTGTTCAGATTTGTATCCAAAATCCTAAAGAATATGGGATGTTTACTGATGTGGGTGAACCATAAGACTTTGAAGAACCCATATCCCATTACAAGAAAAATGAGTGGTATAAAGCCCTACAAGAAGACAAAAAATCCTTGCAAGAGAACCACAATTATAACTTGGTGAAACTATCTGAGGGTAAATGGTCTCTAAGAACAAATGGCTTTGCAAGCTTAAGACCAACAGTAGCTCACAACTTAGATACAAGGCAAGTTTGGTTGTGAAAGAGTTTGGCTAGAAGGAAGGTATTAACTTTGAGGAAATTTTCTCTCTAGTGGTAAAAATGTCTTTAATTCGAGTTGTTCTTGGTTTAGCCACCTGCATGAATCTAGAGATTAAACAGCTTGATGTAAGGATATATTTCTTCATGGTGATTTCGAAGAGATAATTTACAGGCAACAACCTAAAGGTTTCAACGTGAAAAGGAAAAGAAATCAATCAAAATTTTCACAACTTAAACCATAGGAGGAAACAATCCAAAATTTTAAAAATTCTACAAAAATAGCTCTAGATCAAGCTAATTAGATATAGTTGAGTTTCAAAATAAGATGAGGACCAATCAAAATTCTTAAGCACAATTTATCTCTAATATTGAGAAAATGGTAGGACAACTAGCCTCATCAATTCACAATTTTGCAGGAATCTAAAGAAAAAGGGGTTCACTGGTTAGTCACTTCCCAACCAAATAAGTACATGAAGTTGGAATAAGTTTAGCCAAAAAATAAGAAAAGGCTAGATCCATCATGACATTAACGAGAGAAAAAGAGTTTATATAATAAAGTGGAGACTTCAACAAGAAAGGTATCTCAAACTTCTTCTTCTTTAACTAATGAAAGATCAAAAATATCCATCAACAAAATATTCAAAATCCAACAACTTAAGTTCCTAAGGCCCTATCCACTAGTGGAACGGTTTTACAAGCACTGTTTTTAAATGAACATCCATGTGCATATTAATACATTGTTTGATTCATCGACTAGAATTAGCATTAGTTGCTACATCTAGAGAAGTGATATATGTGCCTCAATTCTTTTCAAAATTGTCTTTTGCTATGAGTGTTACTCGTGCCTCTTGTAAATGTCATGTTAAATTATAGTTTGCTCAAGTAGATGAGATTGTACACATGATAACTATTGATGAGCTTAAGACTAGTAAATGAGTAAATTAGATTAGGACTTTGTCAACGCAGGAGATGGTCGATGAAGTTCTCATTTTTATTTTCTTTATAGTTTATTAAAATTATTTGGTCTAACTTGTGTAGTTTTTTAAAGTATCATGAATAAAGGATCCATTTACTTGTAGTATGGAGAAGTTAATGCTACTTATGATTCTATTACTTCCTTTTGTATTCGTTCCATTTTGGTGAAGGAAATTATAGGCATAATTGATTTGTTTTTCAAGCTTTGCAATGAAAGCCTTCAGATATTTCAAATGTTATTCATTTTGTTACAAAAACAAACAGACTTCTCTTAGAAAATAAAATATTATGGTTGGGATTTCTCAGTGCAAACTATAAAATTATTTTGCAATAAATTTGAGATTCATATACATGATAAGAATGCTAGTTACACAATGGGTCATGGTCATTGTTGTCATCAAAGAGAACATATATCAATTGAGCATCATTATCAGGTTGATGTTTCCACAACCATATTAGACTTTTAGTTGTTAGTGTTGAATACTATATTTAGTGAACAAGCAACAGAGATACTTACTCTTATCTCTTGTTTAAATCCCAAGGATGGATTTAAATCATTTAACATTGATAAAAGTTTACTGAATAGAAAAGGATCCTTCTAAGATCTGTTGCAATATTATTAATTAGATGTGCCAATGATCCAAGTTTTGAGGAAACATCTACAATTTTTTAACTATGTTTTTGGTTTGTAGAAACAGAAAAATTAAGTTCTTATTATTTTTTTGTAGATTGATTTGTCTTGTATTAACACTTCCTATATATGCAACAACTACAAAAAGAGTATTTTCAACAATAAAGATACTTAAACTGTTAAGTTTACGACTTTTCTAAAAGTTAAGCTTGTAGATGTGGGTTTAACATTAATATTTTATTCCCGAATATGCCTCCTCACGTGCAAAGGCTCGTGCACTTGCAATGTAGACCAAACCTCACATGCCTAAGCAAATCTTACAAGTGGACTAAACAACATTTCTTTAAATAATATTTTTAAATAATTGATAGGTGTTTATTTATGTATTACTTTCATATCAATTCGTCTATGTTTCTTTGCTATATTCCTTGGTATTTTTATGTTTTTGTGTGGTTTTGATGTTTGTAGGAGTTTTGGAGCAACTTGCACAAAAATAGAGTAAAACCTTTCATTTTCACCTCTGCTAGTCAACCATCTTCTCGGATTTAATTGTATTGATATACAATGAACCCGATGACAGATTATATACCATTGGAAAGCTCTCGAAGTCTATTTTCTGGAGAAATTTACGGTTTATAAATCCATTCAGTGTACCGAAAGTTGTAATAAAAACAGTGTGAGAAGTGTAGAAATGTAATTCCACACATCACTGTAGCATGTATAATACGGGACACTGTAGCACGTTACTGTAGCAGAGTATTTAAACACATTTTAGGGTTTTATTTTCATAACTGGAAGAGGGGAGAACGTGGTAGAGGCTGCAACTCTGGATTTCTTTCATTTCTTGGAGTTCTTGAAGGATAAAGAAAGCTTGGAAAGAGGAAGAACTACAATTCAAAGAGATTTACATCAAAATTGCTAAGTTTTTCCCTTTCCTTTCATTTTTTAGAATGTCTCCATGTTGTATTGTATTTACCACGTTTTTAAACATATGTAACTGAATCTGAATTGGTTGAGGGTGATTTCAAAGCCCTTGATATGGTTTTTGTGAGTTGATTGTGCAAGAAATTGTTATCCAATTCTCTAATTGAGTTGCTTGTATTTTCCCATATCTAATGCTTATGATTGTTTACTGATTGTATTTGGAATGGCCAACTGAATATAATCTGTTGTTGTCTATTGCTAGATTAGAAATCTTGATCCGTAATTGTCATGAATTTCCAATCATTAGTAGCAAAATTTTGATCAGAGATTGCAATTGGAAAATACAACCTAGGTTAAATAATCTGAACTTATGTGATTATTGCTTAGATCAGCCTATCTTTCTCATCGTAATGCTTCCATTGAATTAAACTCAAAGAGCTTGTTATAGGTTGTTTAATGGATAGAGATTAAATAAAGAGCTTGTTTTATTTAACAACAAAGTAAGGAAAGATTGGATAACAGAGCTTGTTGTTATCTACGGTTGATAATTTCAATGGTATAATTGGATGACAATTCTACAATTAATTCGCAAATCCATATCTTGTGGTGGAGAATGATCCCTTAACCAGATTTCCGTCAGTGATTAATTCTCACTTCAATTAAGTTAGCATTGTGTTATTCTTTATTTGCATTAATATTTCATCTAGTTAATCAATCAACAAAAACCCCCCGTTTATTCTGTTTTTTCTTTCGAATAACAAATTTAATTAGAATCAATCCTCGTGGGAACGATATCTACTCATCACTTTATTACTTGTGCGACCAGTATACTTGCTAGTTTCGAACGCATCAAGTTTTTGGCGCCGTTGCTGGGGATTGATTTTCTAATCGATTTGTTATTTTGTTTTCATTGTTGATTCATGTTTTTTTTTTGTTTTTCTTTTCTAATTGTTTGTGTTTAGGCGACATGGCAGTAAACTTCGAATAATTCAGCATAGGATTTGAGCCACAACTATCATGGACAGTAAATGAGGTAAGCACTCCGAACATTGAACAACAACTTTCTGAGCTAACCTTTCTTGTGGAAAACATGGCTGTAGGAGATATACAAAAATCTTATGAATGTGGGATATATTCTACGATGTAGCATCCAATAGACATGTATCCAACTTTACAAGAAGAATATATGGAACAAGCCAATGCCATGGGTGGATTTCCAGGACAAACGAGGCAATGGTATGATCCTTTCTCTAGCACTTACAATGCTGGATGGGAAGATCAACATAATGTCAGTTACTGGAATCATCAACCAATCACTCCAAATGTGATACCAAATCGGCCACAAAGTTTCAATCAACCTAGAGTGCAGCAACCATTTCAAATGCAAACACCACCAATGCCACATCCAGCACCGCAACCAGCTTCGCAAAACTCAGGTATGTCTCTCCAGGACATTGTTAATGCACTTGCCACTAACACAATGCAATTCGAGCAGGAAAATGGGGCAAGTATCCAAAACCTCGCAAATCAAATGGGACAATTGGCTACTAGCATGAGCAAATTCGAAGGCCAATGCTCAGAAAAATTATCTTCTCAAACGGTGATCAATCCAAGAGAGAATGCTTGTGCGATAACTTTACGAAGTGGAGAGCAAATTCGAAATGGAGAGCAAATGGAAACTGGGGCAAGTATCCAAAACCTGACAAAGAAATCACAAACTGATGAAGGAGATGACACCACTTCCACCATGAACAAGACATCATCTTCTAAGGAGGAACAAGAACATGAAATCCTGGAGACTTTTCGCAAGATCGAGGTAAATATACCACTTCTGGATGCTATCGAGCAAATACCTCATTGTACAAAATGTCTCAAGGAGTTATGCACCAGCAAGAAAAAGTTAAAAGGAAATGAGAAAGTAAATGTGGGGGAAAATGTTTCCGCTGTTCTACAAAGAAAAATTCCTCCGAAATGCAAAGATCCAGGTACGGTCACCATTCCATGCACCATTGGTAAAACCAAGTTTGAAAGAGCTATGTTAGATTTAGGAGCATCTATTAATGTCATGCCATTTATTTATGCTTCTTTAAATCTTGGACCTTTTGCGAAAACTGTATTACCATTCAGTTTGCTGATCATTTTAATGCATATCCCAAAAGAGTTGTGGAAGATGTGCTTGTGCAGGTGAATCAATTGGTTTTCCCAGCAGACTTCTATGTCCTTAAAATAGAGGATGAGAAATCTCCTAATCCAACACCGATTCTTTTAGGGAGACCATTCTCGAAAACTGCTAGAACAAAGTTTGATGTTCATGATGGCATTCTCACCATAGAGTTTGATGGCAAGGTTATCCGTTTCAATATTTTTGAGGCAATGAGGTACCCTAGTGACTTACAATCTATTTTTGCAGTTGACGTTATTGATTCTTTGCCACAACAATGGTTTTAGTTAACTCGCAAGAATGGATTGGATGTAGCTATTAGTGAGCACATAGGGACAGAAAATTCCAAAGAACCAAGAAGGTTGATACAAGTGTCCAAAGAAATGGAGGAAGCTATGGCATGCTTAGATGAGACTACAGCTATAATCACAAACAGGTATGATGTTTCGTACATTGAATTGCCTTTATCTAATGAGAAACTTCTTCCTTCTGTGATGAAAGCCAAAACCTTGGAGCTTAAGCTACTTCCAGATTATTTGAGGCATGTGTTTTTGGGTGAGAATGATTCTTTGCCAGTTATAATAGAAATGGGCCTTGCACCACTACAAGAAGAGAAACTCGTCAAAGTACTTAGAGATCACAAAATAACTATTGGGTGGACGATTGCTAACATCCAAGGCCCAGCCATATGCATGCAACAATTCTTGTTGGAAAAAGGATCCAAGCCCACTAGAGAAGTACAGCGGAGATTGGACCCTCCCATGATGGAACCAGCGTCGGGCTGAGGACGTTAAACCAAGCGCTTATTGGGAGGCAACCCACTGTTTTTGAAAAAAAAAAAGAAAAATAAAATGAGGTAATAATGATCGATTTTTGTGTCTCGAGGAGATTCCTTTCATAGGCCATCAAATTGATCAGGTTTATCTCTCTTTGCCATCTGTCTTATTTGTTTTTATATTTTTTACTTGTTTTTGACTTTTGTTTGCTATTGTGTTGTTATCTCTTTTATGTGTCTTTAGTTTCGTTTCTGCTCTTTTCTTTTCCTTCCTTTTGTTTAATTTGATTATTCCGTACTTCGAATTCATTTGTGCAACAGGAGGAAACATCCAAACTGGAGCTGAAGTCATTGCTCGAAGGTTTGAAACGTGCATATCTTGGAGAAAAACAAACTCAATCGCCTGATCGGTAATATCTCTCCTTTTCTCCTCTTCAATGGATGCCGATATCTTTCTATCGAACCTTCGTAAATATTTCCCTTCACTTCCTCAAAATGCTGTGTTTAAAATTTATAAAGTACAGATGAGTAGACTTTGGGCGTTGATGCTCCTAAATGTACCTGCGGATATCCGATGGCTTATTGAAGCCAAGGTGAGATTGTCAGGTGAGCCTGATGTTAATCTCGCAAAATACATGCCTGGTCTAGGGAAAAGCTACTACGCCAAGAGGCGAAGAGCAAAGAGGTTACAAGTATGCTATAAATGTGCTAGATGGAATTGTAACCAGACTTGTCGTTCATTAGGTCTTGTGTCTAGAAATAGAGAAGGTAAACTGTCATTTATTAAGAATGGTCTGAGTAATGAGTCGTTGGATAATGTTTTATTAACTCTTGAGTCACATTCTTGTGGACTTGTTCAGCGTGAATTGCTTAATTTATGGACACAATTTCGTGATGAATTGCAATGTTATAGTCTAGGAAATCTGACTAAAAACGACCCTGTTTGCCAGTTTATAAGAAAACTGGATGGGAAGCAAATCCCCGACTCATAGGCCGTTTCAGCCGTTACTGGGACGTAAAGCCAGAGAAAGATGTGAGCCCAATCATAACTACTTGTATATTGAATGTGTGTTGTTGTTGTCTAATTTTATTTCTCTCTTGTTTCGTTTGATCTGATTATCAATGTTGTTTTTGTGTTGTTGTTGTTTGTTGATTTTATTTGTTTTAATTTCAAGTTTTCTTTTTGACAACCATATGACTACCCTATGGCATAAGTACACGTGGGAGACAAGTGTGGAGGTTTTGTCAACCTCCACCGAAAGTGTATCTCCATTTTTAATACTTCACGTGGAGACAAGTGTGGCGGTTTGTCAACCTCCGTCGAAAGTATTCTTACTTTTTCTGCTTCACGTGGGAGACCAAGTGCGGCGGTTTTGTCAAATCCCACCGAAAGTGTATTTCCATTTTTCATGCTTCACGTGGGAGACAAGTGTGTAGGTTTTGTCAAACCTCGCTGAAAGCATATCTCATTTTTTCAAATCTTGGGGCGATAAATCTGCATCGTGCAACCCCCACCGAAATTATGTCCCCATGTGTCAAATTTGAGAGCTTTACGTGTGTATATATCCATGCTGCATATTTTGAAATGTCATTTCATAACCTGTCTTGCACTTGAATCGCATAATACCTAACGTGCATCATTGTCTTACACAAGTTTAGAGCACTTGTAGAAATGGAGAAAACACCAATTCGGCGATTCCAAAATATATGCGTATTTGTGGATCGCAATTTGGTAAAGATGGAGAGTTTACAACAGCAGCTCTTGATCTTGGTAGGACATTAGCTGCGAGGGGTATTCATTTGATTTATGGGAGGGGTAGTCTTGGGTTAATGGGGTGTGTGTCAACAGCTGCATCCCTAGGAGGGAGCAAAGTTCTCAGCATTATCCCTAAACCATTAGCTGTACGAGATATTGTAGGCAATACAATCGGGGAAGAGTTACAGGTCTCTAGCATGCATGAGCGTATTGCACATATGGTCATTAAATCTGATGCATTTATAGCTTTGCCCGGTGGTTAGGGTACATTAGAGGAGATATTTCAAATCACCTCTTGGGCACAGCTAAACATCCATCGGAAACCCATTGGTTTGTTTAATGTTAATTATTTTTTTGATGGTTTGTTGTCCTTTCTTGATCAAGCTGTAGAAAAAAAACTTCATCTCACCGTCGCCGACGCAAATCCTGGTTACAGCTTCAACTGCAGGGGAGTTAATTGATAAACTCCAAGAATTCGTCTATTCGCCTGATCCAACAACGGCTCGGATAGATTGGTTTGGAGAAGGAAATAAAAGGCGTAGACTGGATTTAACGCTCCATCTGTAATATCTATTTATTGGTTTGCGTTGTTTTTGTTTACTTTCGTTTTATTGTGTTTATTTGAGATTTTTCATGTTATTTCTTTTGAGCTTTTTCAGGTTATTTCTTTCATTCCAGGTAATATTTTCTAATCTTGCCTTTTAGAGTGGTGTCTTAAAAAGTTTAAGTCCTCTTGAAACGCATTCTGGATCTCTTTAATCCATAATGGCTAAATAAGGAGGCTAACTTCTAAACTTTTTAGACCCATTCTAACTAACTTGTTTTTGTTTGCTGACTTGTTGAACTTTATTATTTTATTAGTGAGTTTAGTTTTGCGTAATTTAGAGTTGTTATGTGTTTTTATCTTTACCAGTTTCGATTTAAAAAAAAATTGTGGAAAAACCTGAGAATGGCAGAATATGGGGTTTCCTTAACCCTTGAAACACATTCTTCCTTAATAACTTTGTAGTTTGTTTATTTCATGTTGTTTGAAGTCTCTTGTTTCTTGTTTTGTTCTTCATAATAAAGGTATATAGGCTGGAAACCTTAAGTCTGCGGGCTACTGTCCTAAGGATTGTTGAAATATATAATCTTGACTCAGGTGTAACAATCCCACGTACCTCTTTTCTTGCATTTTGTGGGTCGATGATAAGATAATGATTGAATTAAGAATAACTCTTGGAAAATGAAAAATGATGCATGGATCCGTGTGCTTGAAATGTATATTGGTTTTTGCTTTACCCTTGATTCCTTGCGCAACATTGAGCACTGAGCTATTATCACTGAGTTATTTGTTCACTTAGAGAAAGTTTATGCAATTTAATTGTTTCTTCAGATTTCAATGAATTCTAGAACTTGTTTGATGGTCACTCGAGGCGAAATCCTAGACTGTGCAACATTGAGGAAATGATTTAGGCCATCTTTGGACTGTTTGAGCCTTAATAGCCACCCTTGACTGAAATTGATCCCTAGCTACCCCTTTGAGCCTTTGTAAGCCTTTTTCCTTGTTAACTCACTAAAAGATTTCCTAACCTCAAATGAATTTTTTTTTCGAAACAATTTATCCCTTACCCATGAGCATGTAGATCATTCACGATTACATTTTGAGCTCTTTTCTGGTTTTGGGAAGTCAGAGGAGGTTGGGTTGTGTCATAAGCAATGCAAGTGAGTTCTATTGTGTTTGTAAAAAAAAAAAGAAAAAAAACCAATCTGTACTTCTTGTCCACATACTTATACATTGAGGACAATATGTTGTTTAAGTGTGGGGGAGGGGAAGTCTAATAAAAAGAAAGAGGAAAAAAGGAGAAAAAAAAAGAAGAAAAAGAGATCTATACCCTTAAGTGTTCTTAAAAAGAATGAAGCAACAAAGTGTGGGGGTGTAGTTTCTTTTGCTTTCTACAAAAAAAAAAAAGAAAAAAAAAGAAGAAAAAAAGAAGATTGAGTGTTCTAAATAAGTTTGGGGGAGTAACCTGGTGAATTGAAATAAAGTTGTGTTATAGGGTTGAGCTCTACATAGTCTTGAATGATTTATGTGTTTGTGGGTGATTTGATCCAAATTATTATCCTTTATCATACCTTCACCCAAGCCAAACGTTACAAGCTTAATAAAGTCCTACTTGATCCTTGGTTGTGTGCATGTCTACATTAGTGGAGAGTGACTTGAAAAGCAGGCCTATGGAGTTTATTTATACACACATCTTCAATATTAAATATGATTCATTTTTATGCATAAACTCATCCGGGTTACAAGTGATTAGGTGAGAATGGCTCTACACACACACACTGAGGAATTGAAGTGAAGCGAAACTAATCTTTCGGATAAAATTGTTGATCAAGTGCATTATTTTGAAGTTTTCCTTGGGTTATAATTAAGTACAATCTTTGAGGCCTATTTGCAAGTTGAAGCAGTTGTGTGTTTTAATTTTTCTATGATTCTGTTTCGGTTTAGTTTTGTTTCACATCGTTGTAATTGCTCGAGGACTAGCAAAGTCTAAGTGTGGGGGAATTTGATAGGTGTTTATTTATGTATTACTTTCATATCAATTTGTCTATGTTTCTTTGCTATATTCCTTGGTATTTTTATGTTTTTGTGTGGTTTTGATGTTTGTAGGAGTTTTGGAGCAACTTACACAAAAATGGAGTAAAACCCTTTATTTTCACCTCTGCTAGTCAGTGATCTTCTCGGATTTACTTGTATTGATATACAATGAACCCGATGACATATTATATACCGTTGGAAATCTCTCGAAGTCTATTTTCTGGAGAAATTTACGGTTTATAAATCCATTCAGTGTACCAAAAGTTGTAATCAAAACAGTGTGAGAAGTATAGAAATGTAATTCCACAAATCACTGTAGCTGTCTCTTATACACATCTAGATGTGTATAAGAGACAGCACTGTAGCAGGTTACTGTAGCAGAGTATTTAAACACATTTTAGGGTTTTATTTTCATAACTTGAAGAGGGGAGAACGTGGTGGAGGCTTCAGCTCTGGAATTCTTTCATCTCTTGGAGTTCTTGAAGTAGAAAGGAAGCTTGGAAAGAGGAAGAACTACAATCCAAAGAGAATTACATCAAATTTGCTAAGTTTTTCCCTTCCCTTTCATTTCTGGAATGTCTCCATGTTGTATTGTATTTACCACGTTCTTAAACATGTGTAACTGAATCTGAATTGGTTGAGGGTGATTTCAAAGCCCCTGATATGGTTTTTGTAAGTTGATTGTGTAAGGAATTGTTATCCAATTCTCTATTGAAGTTGCTTGTATTCTCCCATATTTAATGCTTATGATTGCTTGCTGATTGTATTTGAGTGGCCAACTTAATATAATCTGGTTGTGATTTATTGCTAGACTAGAAATCTTGATCCGTAATTGTCTTGAATTTCTAATCATTAGTAGCAAAATTGTGATCAGAGATTGTAATTGGAGAATACAACCTAAGTTAAATAATCCGAGCTTGTGTGTTTATTGCTTAGATCAACCTATCTTTCTTATTGTAATGCATCCATTAAATTAAATTTAGAGAGCTTGTTCTAGGTTGTTTAATAGATAAAGATTAAATAAAGAGCCTGTTTTACATAACAACAAAGTAAGGAAAGATTGGGATAACAGAACTTGTTGTTATCTATGGTTGATAATTTCAATGGTGTAATTGGATGACAATTCTATGATTAATTCGTAAATCCATATCTTGTGGCAGAGAATGATCCCTTAACCAGATTTCCGTCAGTGATTAATTCTCACTTCAATTAAGTTAGCATTGTGTTATTCTTTATTTGCATTAATATTTCATCTAGTTAATCAATCAACAAAACCCCCCATTTATTCTGTTTTCGCTTTCGAATAACAAATTTAATTAGAATCAATCCTCGTGGGAACGATATCTACTCATCACTTTATTACTTGTGCGACTAGTATACTTGCTAGTTTCGAACGCATCAATAACATGGAGGTAATTCAAATTTGCAATCATTGGATCATTATAGCTTTGATTCCATATAAAGTTTACTACTTTTCTAAATGTTTAAGCTTGTAGATGTTGCTTAAAATTTATAAAAACAAGTCTTTGTAATAAGATGGATAATGAATTTCTTGAAAATTCCTTCGTTGTCTACATTGAGAGGGAAATACAAAAAGCTTTAGTTCATATTCTATAATAGATGATTTTAATTCTATGAAAAATAGTTGGATTTAGGTCAATTTATCATTTTACCTCTCACAACTACTTGTTCCTTAAGACAAAATATCATCTAATGGAAAATACAACTATCACAATTTATAATCTCATTTTAAACGAGGTCTTTATACAATAATTACCTTTTATTGAGTACTTAGTCAAGCTTTATTATCCAAGATTTGATACTTTTATAAGGTGATATGCTTTAGGTGTGATTTCATATCTATGTGTATATGTTCTCATGCTCATGGATACATAACCATCCAACTACCTAGGGTGGACCAACATATACAATAATATCTCTTTTTTTGTTTTAATAACCAAAAATCTTGCAATGAATCGGACTTTTTTGGTCGACCTTGGCCAAACACTAGATCTTAAGCTCTTATCCATTACACCATATATCTCAAGATTGGTGTTGGAGCACAAATTGACACTCACAAAATGCAAGCACACATGTCACAACAACTAATATGGTGAAAGAAAGATATTGTTCCCATGAGGATTGATATCTAATTCTAACGAAGTATCGTTCTTAAAGTAATTCAATTTTATCTAGAAACAAAGAATTAAAATTGCAAACTACAATTGAATGACTTAAAAGCAAACAAGGATTCAAACAGAGTGCTTAAAGAGGTTAATTTCAATGATATGAGGTTCTAGAGGATAGACTTCATGCAACATTCATCTATGCCAATTCGGTTCAAATATCACTAATTGATTTTTCCAAGTTCATTAGTCGAAAACTGTAAGTTATCCCTACTTCCTCTCCCAAGTGCCAAGTAGATATATGCCCAACAATCAAATTTCAATATCCCTATTCAATATCAATTAATCAAGCATTCATTAAGTTGAAGTTCCCAAGTGACCACAAACGATTTATAGCTCCTCCTGAACTCCATAAAAACCTAGGCTATGTTTCCCAATCACATATACGAAATTCCCTTTCCCATGTGATAAATTTCGTATACAAAGTCATCTAATTAATGGCCATATCAAATTAGAAGCACTGAGCCCAAGAAAACATAGATGGACTCAAAAAGAATCATTTAATCAATAATGAACCATCAAGGCATAGAATCATTGTTAAGTTACATAAATCCTCTAAATTAAGGTAGTTTAGCTCATGACTGAGCTTACAAAACCCATAAAATAAAGCACATTCAAAAATACAAGTAAAAAAAAATAGAGATAAAGTTAAAGAGAAAGAAACTAGGCCTTCAAGCTAGGTTGAGAAGCTTCAATCCCTTGACAATCCATGAATCTCTTCCAATCTTCTCATATTTCCTTTCCTTTGCAGCTCCAAATTTGGTCCATCTAAGTCCCCTTTCCAAATCCTGACTGATTCCTCAAATACCCTCTTATTTCCAAGTGAAAAATATGTGAAAACACTTACCCAGCTCGTCACTAGGCACTGGAGCGGTGAGATTAGGCACGGGAGAACCCAATTGTTGCCCTTGGATTGTTGTTTCATGCTTTTGACACTACAAAATTTCAACCCTGAGTCACTTGTACTATTTTAATAAGAACTTCTAGTACACAACACTGATTCATGAAGCATAAAATTCCCCATAAAGTAGACTTCTAGAGCTTTCTAATCGTATATGGCACATTATCTGATTCATTTTATATCAATACAATTTATTTCGAGAAGTTGGCTGGCTAATAGAGGTGAAAAATGACTAGTTTTGCTCCATTTGCTTTCTTGTGATCCCCAAATCTTCACAATCGCCTCTCTAAAGCTCCTTGATGGTTTCAAAATAATTCAATATGAATTTAACTTACATAACACATTAAACCAAACATAAATAGCAAATAAAACGCTCAAACACTAACAAAATATATGAAAGGAGTGTCAAAACAAATCAACTCATCAATTGGGATAGACATGCCTATGTTACCCTTTTTTTATATTAGAATTAGTTGATCGTGTTATATTTAAACCTTAATTTCATATGGACCATGTTCAATATATTTTTTCCTTCAAAGTTACTACTTTTATGATTTAGGATGACTTAAAACATGACAAACTTATCCAAACAAAGTGTGTAACTTTGTTTATAGATTGTGAACATGTTTAGGCTCGGTAAGAAACCATGTCTCCTATAAATGAACATGTTCACAGAAATGATTCTTTATACTCTCTGATCCATGGAAAAGAATCATTATACTTTACAATTAAGTTAAACTTTAAGAACTTAATATTAATTCATATAACAAAATATTTCAATTGTCTTTTATTGCATAGAAAAAATGTACGTATTGCTTTATAACATACGCTTTAAAGGTTCCCTAGACGTGAAGTTTAAAGAAAAACCTTCACTTTGCATAAGGCTAGAGTAGATTAGGAGATATCATTGTAAACTAGTTTCTTTCCATCTTCGTTTAAAGCATAATTATAAAATTGATTTATGTTGTCACATATATGTTTCGTGGCTTTATAATCAATCATTCATACACTTTATTATTGGGCTAATCACACAGAACCCTCCTAGGTTTTAGCCTAATTTCATCCAGATTCACTGTTTGTCACTTTTCATCATACGGTACCCCTGACTTTGTCGAAATTCATCATGTACACCCCTTCACTCAGTTTTGCCGTTAATTGACATCAGATTTCGTCACATTTCCATCCACAAAATACAATTTTACCTAAATAGCCTTAACTTTAGTTTGACAAAACTTGTATAGAAATAAAATAATCAATGTGAGTTTAAATGACAATTCTGCCCTTGTAGTCAACTTAATATTGTTACGAAGTTGGCACTTTAATGTTCGAAATTACTTTGTTGCCCTTGAAATTTGAATTTAAGTTAATAGATGTTGCAGTAGCCGTTGGAACGCAGCCGTTTATACAGCAAGCCAAACCTGTCTTGGGCACTATAAAATGAAGACAAACCCAGCAAATGAAACACACAAAAAGCAGATATAAAAACAAAACAAACCTAAAGATACAACAAGCCAACACAACAGTTGATGCGTTCAAAACTAGCAAGTATACTAGTCGCACAAGTAATAAAGTGATGAGTAAGATATCGTTCCCACGAGGATTGATTCTAATTGAATTTGTTATTTCCAGCAACAATAAACTAAACAGGGGGGGGGTTTTTGTTGAATGCTTTACTAAATGAAATAAGAATGCAAGTAAAGAATAACAAAATAGAAAGTAAATTTGAATAAAAGACCAATGAGGGAAATCTGGTTAAGGGATCCTCTCTACCACAAGATATGGATTTGCGAATTAATCGTAGAATTGTCATCCAATTACAGTATTGAAGTTATCAACCGTAGATAACAACAAGCTCTGTTACCCCAATCTTTCCTTACTTTGTTGTTAAATAAAAAAAGCTCTTTATTTAATCTCTATCCATTAAACAACCTAGAACAAGCTCTCTAAATTTAATTCAATGGATGCATTATGATAGAAAGATAGGTTGATCTAAGCAATAAACACACAAGCTCGGATTATTTAACTTAGGTTATATTCTCCAATTGTAATCTCTGATCACAATTTTGCTACTAATGATTAGAAATTCAAGACAATTACGGATCAAGATTTCTAGTTTAGCAATAAATCACAACCAGATTATATTCAGTTGGCCACTCAAATACAATCAGCAAGCAATCATAAGCATTAAATATGGGAGAATACAAGCAACTTCAATTACAGAATTGAATAACAATTCCTTACACAATCAATTCACAAAAACCATATCAGGGGCTTTGAAGTCACCCTCAACCAATTCAGATTTAGTTACACATATTCAATCGCAATAACAAATACAATACAGAGAAATTCCATAATTGAAAAGGAAAGAAAGAACTTAGCAAATTCTTTGAAAATCTTCTTTGTAGATGAATCTTCTTGGAATTGTAGCTCCTCCTCTTTCAAAATCTTCTTTCTCCTTCAAGAACTCCAAGGGATGAGAGAAATCCAGAAATGCAGCCTCTTCCCACGTTTTCCCCCCTTCAAGTTATCAAAATAAAACCCTAAAATGTGTTTAAATACTCTGCTACAGTGAATTGTTACAGTGCCCCGTATTATACATGCTACAGTGACTTGTAGAATTATATTTCATTACATCTTATACTCTTTTGATTAGAAATTTTGGTACACTGAATGGATTTATAAACCGTAAATTTCTCCAGAAAATAGACTTCGAGAGCTTTCCAAAGTTATATAATATGTCATCGGGTTCATTGTATATCAATACAATTAAATCCGAGAAGTTGGTTGACTAGCAGAGGTGAAAATGAAGGGTTTTACTACATTTTTGTGCAAGTTGCTCCAAAACTCCTACAAACATCAAAACACACACAAAAACATAAAAATACCAAGGAATATAGCAAAGAAACATGGACGAATTGATATGAAAATGATATATAAATAGACACTTATCAAATTCCCCCACACTTAGACTTTGCTAGTCCTCGAGCACTAAAATGATACGAAACAAAACTAAACCGAAATAGAATCAAAGAAAAATTAAAACACACAAATGCTTCAACTTGCAAATAGGCCTCAAAGATTGTACTTAATTATAACCCAAGGTAAACTTCAAAATAATGCACTTGATCAACAATTTTATCTCAAATATTAGTTTCGCTTCACTTCAATTCCTCAAGTGTGTGTGTGTAGAACCATTCTCACCTAATCACTTGTAACCCGGATGAGTTTATGCATAAAAATGAATCATATTTAATATTGAAGATGTGTGTATAAATAAACTCAATAGGCCTGCTTTTCAAGTCACTCTCCACTAATGTAGACATGCACAACACCAAGGATCAAGTAGGACTTTATTAAGCTTGTAACGTTTGGCTTGGGTGAAGGTATGATAAAGGATAATAATTTGGCTCAAATCACCCACAAACACATAAATCATTCAAGACTATGTAGTGCTCAACCCTATAACACAACTTTATTTAAATTCACCAGGTTACTCCCCTAAACTTATTTAGAACACTCAATCTTTTTTTTTTTTTTTGTAGAAAACAAAAGAAAACTACACCCCCATACTTTGTTGTTTCATTCTTTTTAAGAACACTTAAGGGTATAAATCTCTTATTCTTCTTCTTTTTTTTTTTAACTGCAATTCCACTCCCCCACACTTAAACAATACATTGTCTCAATGTTTAAGTACGTGAAGATAAGTACAGATATTTGTTCTCTTTCTTTTTACAAACATAATTAAAACTCACTTGCATTGCTCATGGCAAATCCAAAACCTCCTGCTAACTTCCCAAAACCAGAACATAGCTCAAAATTTAATTGTGAATGATCTACATGCTCATAGGTAAGGGATAAACTGTTTGGAACAAATTCATTTGAGGTTAGAAAATGTGAGTTAACAAAGAAAAAGGCTTACAGAGGCTCAAAGGGGTAACTAGGGATCAATTGCAGTCAAGGCTGGCTATTAAGGCTCAAACGGTCTAAAGATGGCCTAAAATCATTTCCCCAGTGTTGCACAGTCTAGGATTTCGCCTCGAGTGACCATCAAACAAGTTCTAGAATTCATTGAAATCTGAAGAAACACTTAAATTGCATAAACCTTCTCTAAGTAAACAAATAACTCAGTGATAATGGCTCGGTGCTCAATCTTGTGCAAGGAATCAAAGGTAAAAGCAAAAACTAATATACATTTCAAGCACACAGATCCATGCATCATTTATCATTTTCCAAGAGTTATTCTTAATTCAATCATTGCCTTATCATTGGCCCATAAAAAGCAAGAGAAGAGGTACGTGGCATTGTTACACCTGAGTCAAGATTGTATATTTCAACAATCCTTAGGACCAGTAGCCCGCAGACTTAAGGTTTCCAGCCTATATACCTTTATTATGAAAGAACAATACAAGATACAAGACACTTCAAACAACATGAAATAAACAAACTACAGATTTATGTCGAGAGAATGCGTTTCAAGGTTTAAAGAAAACCCCATATTCTGCCATTCTCAACTTTTTTTCCACAATTTTTTTTAATCGAAACTGATAAAGACAAAAAACACATAACAACTTCTAAATTACATAAAACTAAACTTACTCATAAAATAACAAAGTCCAACAATCCAGCAAACAAAAACAAATCAGTTAGAATGGGTCTAAAAAGTTTAGAAGTTAGCCTCCTTATTCAGCCATTATAGATTAAAGAGATCCATAATGCGTTTCAAGAGGACTTAAACTTTTTATGCCACCACTCTAAAAACCAAGATTAGAAAATATTACCTGGGAGGAAAGAAACAACCTGAAAAATCTCAAAATAAAAAACATGAAAAACTTCAAATAAACACAATAAAAAGAAAGCAAACAAAAACGAAGCAAAACAGCAAATAGAGATTACAGATGGAGTGTTAAATCCAGTTTACGCCTCTTATTGCCTTCTCCAAACCAATCAATCCGAGCTGTTGTTGGATCAGGCGAATAGACGAATTCTTATAGTTTGTCAATTAACTCCCCTGCCGTTGAAGCTGTAACAAGGATTTGCCTCGCTGATGGTAAGATAAAATTTTTTTCTACAGCTTGATCAAGAAAAGACAACAAACCATCAAAAAAAGTATTGACATTTAACAAACCAATAGGTTTCCGATGGATGTTTAGCTGTGCCCAAGAGGTGATTTGAAATATCTCCTCTAATGTACCATAACCACCGGGCAAAGCTATAAATGCATCAGATTTAATGACCATATGTGTAATACGCTCATGCATGCTAGAGACCTGTAACTCTTCCCCGATTGTGTTGCCTACGATATCTCGTACAGCTAATGGTTTAGGGATAATGCCGAGAACTTTGCTCCCTCCTAGGGATGCAGCTGTTGACACACACCCCATTAACCCAAGACTAACCCCTCCATAAATCAAATTAATACCCCTCGCAGCTAATGTCCTACCAAGATCAAGAGCTGCTGTGGTAAAATCTCCATCTTTACCAAATTGCGATCCGCAAAATACGCATATATTGCGGAATCGCCGAATTGGTGTTTTCTCCATTTCTACAAGTGCTCTAACCTTGTATAAGACAATGATGCACGTTAGGTAATATGCTTTTTAAGTGTAAGACAGGTTATAATAATGACATTTGAAAATATGGAGAATGGATATATACACACATAAAACTCTCAAATTTGATACATGGGGACATAATTTCGGTGGGGGTAGCTCGATGCAGATTTATCGCCCCGAGATTTGAAAAAATAGATATGCTTTCAGTGGGGTTTGACAAAACCTCCACACTTGTCGTCCACGTGTGCATGAAAAATGGAGATAAACTTTCGGTGGGGTTTGAAAAAACTGCCACACTTGTCTCCCATATGAAGCATGACAATTAGAGATATACTTTCGATGGGGTTTGACAAAAACCGCCACACTTGTCTCCCACGTGAAGCATGAAAAGTAAAGATATACTTTCGGCGGAGGTTGACAAAACCTCCACACTTGTCTTCCACGTGTGCTTATATCATGGGGTAGTCATCTGGTTTGTCAAAAAGAAAACTTGAAATTAAAACAAACAAAATCAACAAACAACAACAACACAAAAACAACATTGATAATCAGATCAAACGAAACAAGAAAGAAATAAAATTCGACAACAACAACACACATTCAAATATACAAGTAGTTGTGATTGTGGCTCACATCTTCCTCTGGTTTTACGTCCAGTAACGGCTGAAACGCCTTCTATGAGTCGGGGATTTGCTTCCCATCCAGTTTTCTTATAAACTGGCAAACATGGTCATTTTTAGTCAGATTCCCTAGACTATAACACTGCAATTCATCACGAAATTGTGTCCATAGATTAAGCAATTCACGCTGAACAAGTCCACAAGAATGTGACTCAAGAGTTAATAAAACATTATCCAGCGACTCATTACTCAGACCATTCTTAATAAATGATAGTTTATCTTCTCTATTTCTGGACACAAAACCTAATGAACGACAAGTCAGGTTACAATTCCATCTAGCACATTTATAACATACTTGTAACCTCTTTGCTCTTCGCCTCTTGGCGTAGTAGCTTTTTCCTAGACCAGGCATGTATTTTGCGAGATTAATGTCCGGCTCACCGGACAATCTCACCTTGGCTTCGATAAGCCATCGGATATTAGCAGGCACATTTAGGAGCATCAACGCCCAAAGTCTAGTCATCCGTACTTTATAAATTTTAAACACAGCATTTTGAGAAAGTGAAGGGAAATATTTACGAAGGTTCGACAGAAAGATATCGGCATCCATTGAAGAGAAGAAAAGGAGAGATATTACCGATAATGCGATTGAGTTTGTTCTTCTCCAAGATATGCACGTTTCAAACCTTCGGGCAATGACTTCAGCTTCCGTTTGGATGTTTCCACAAGCTGCTGCACAAATGAGCTCAAAGCACAGAGTAATCAAATTAAACAAAAGAAAGGAAAAGAAAAGAGCAGAAACGAAACTAAAGACACATAAAAGAGATAACAACACAATAACAAACAAAAGTCAAAAACAAGTAAAAAATATAAAAACAAATGAGACGATGGCAAAGAGAGATAAAACCTGATCAATTTGATGGCCTATGAAAGGAATCTCCTCGAGACACAAAAATCGATCATTATTATCTCATTTTATTTTTCTTTTTTTTTTTTCAAAACATTGGGTTGCCTCCCAATAAGCGCTTGGTTTAACGTCCTCAGCCTGACGTTGGTTCCATCATGGGAGGATCCAATTTCGTTGTGCTTCTCTAATGGGCTTGGATCCCTCTTCTAACAAGATACGGTCCATGCATATGGATGGGCCTTGGATGTGAGCACTTGTCCACCCAATAGTCGTTTTGTGATCTCTAAGTACTTGGACGAGTTTCACTTCTTGTATTGGTGCAAGGCCCATTTCTATTATAATTGGCAAAGTACCATTCTCACCCAAGAATCCATGATTCAAATGATCTGGAAGTGACTTAAGCTCCACGGTATTGGCCTTCATCACAGAATGAAAAAGTTTCTCATTAGATAAAGACAATTCAAAATACGAAACATCAAACCTGCTTATGGTTATGGCTATAGTCTCATCTAAGCTTGCCAGAGCTTCCTTCACTTCTTTAGACACTTGTATCAAAATTCTTGATTCCTTAGAATTTTCTGTCCCTATGTGCTCACTAATAGCTACATCCAATCCATTTTTGCAAGTTAACTCAAAACATTGTTGTGGCAGAGAATCAGGAACGTCAACTACAAAAAAAGAATATAAGTCACTGGGGCACCTCATTGCCTCAAAAATATTGAAACGGATCACCTTGCCATCAAACACTATGGTGAGAGTGCCATCATGAACATCAATCTTGGTTCTAGCAGTTTTCGAGAATGGTCTCTTTATAAGAATCGGTGTTGGATTAGGAGATGTCTCATCCTCTATTTCAAGAACATAACAGTCTGCTGGGAAAATCAATTGATTCACCTGCACAAGCACATCTTCCACAACTCTTTTGGTATAAGCATTAAAACGATCAGCAATTTGAATGGTAATACCAATTTTCGCAAAAGGTCCAAGATTTAAAGAAGCATAAATAGAATATGGAATGATGTTAATAGATGCTTCTAAATCTAACATAACTCTTTCAAACTTGGTTTTACCAATGGTGCATGGCATGGTGAACGTACCTGGATCTTTGCACTTTGGAGGAATTTTCCTTTGCAATACAGCTGAAACATCTTCCCCCACACTTACTTTCTCATTTCTTTTTAACTTTCTTTTGCTGGTGCATAACTCCTTGAGACATTTTGTATAATGAGGTACTTGCTCGATAGCATCCAGAAGTGGTATACTTACCTCGATTTTGTGAGAAGTTTCCAGGATTTCTTGTTCTTGTTCCTCCTTCGATTTTGCAAATCTACTAGGAAAAAGTGGAGGAGAAACATATGAAGGAATGAGAGTTATAGGATTTACCTGAGAAGTCAGTGTTTTGTTCATGGTGGAAGTGGTGTCATCTCCTTCATCAGTTTGTGATTTCTTTGGCAGGACATCTAATTGCTCTTCATTTTGCAAAGTTATCGCACAAGAATTCTCTCTTGGATTGATCACCGTTTGACAAGATAATTCTTCTGAGCCTTGGCCCTCGAATTTGCTCATGCTAGTGGCCAATTGTCCCATTTGATTTGCCAGGTTTTGGATACTTGCCCCAGTTTCCTGCTGGAATTGCATTGTGTTAGTGGCAAGTGCATTAACAATATCCTGGAGAGACATACCTGAGTTTTCTGGAAGCTGGTTGTGGTGCTGGTTGTGGCATTGGTGGTGGTTGCATTTGAAATGGTTGCTGCACTCTAGGTTGATTGAAACCTTGTGGCCGATTTGGTATCACATTTGGAGTGATTGGTTGATGATTCCAGTAACTGAAATTATGTTGATCTTCCCATCCAGCATTGTAAGTGCTAGAGAAAGGATCATACCATTGCCTCGTTTGTCCTGGAAATCCACCCATGGCATTGGCTTGTTCCATATATTCTTCTTGTAAAGTTGGATACATGTCGATTGGATGCTCCATCGTAGAATATATCCCACATTCATAAGATTTTTGCATATCTCCTACAGCCATGTTTTCCACAAGAGAGGTTAGCTCAGAAAGTTGTTGTTCAATGTTCGGAGTGCTTACCTCATTTACTCTCCATGGTACTTGTGGCTCAAATCCGCTACTGAATTGATAGAAGTTTACTGCCATGTTGTCTAAACACAAACAATTAGAAAAGAAAAACAAAGAAAATATGAATCAACAATGAAAACAAAATAACAAATCGATTAGAAAATCAATCCCCGGCAACGGCGCCAAAAACTTGATGCGTTCGAAACTAGCAAGTATACTAGTCGCACAAGTAATAAAGTGATAAGTAAGATATCGTTCCCACGAGGATTGATTCTAATTGAATTTGTTATTTCCAGCAACAATAAACTAAACAGGGGGGATTTTTGTTGAATGATTTACTAAATGAAATAAGAATGCAAGTAAAGAATAACAAAACAGAAAGTAAATTTGAATGAAAAATCAATGGGAGAAAGCTGGTTAAGGGATCCTTCTCTACCACAAGATATGGATTTGCGAATTAATTGTAGAATTGTCATCTAATTACAGCATTGAAGTTATCAACTGTAGATAATAATAAGCTTTATTACCCCAATCTTTCCTTACTTTGTTGTTAAATAAAACAAGCTATTTATTTAATCTCTATCCATTAAACAACCTAGAACAAGCTCTCTGAGTTTAATTCAATGGATGCATTATGATAAGAAAGATAGGTTGATCTAAGCAATAAACACACAAGCTCGGATTATTTAACTTAGGTTATATTCTCCAATTGTAATCCCTGATCATAATTTTGCTACTAATGAGTAGAAATTCAAGACAATTACGGATCAAGATTTCTAGTCTAGCAATAAATCACAACCAGATTATATTCAGTTGGCCACTCAAATACAATCAGCAAGCAATCATAAGCATTAAATATGGGAGAATACAAGCAACTTCAATTAGAGAATTGAATAACAATTCCTTACACAATCAATTCACAAAAACCATATCAGGGGCTTTGAAATCACCCTCAACCAATTCAGATTTAGTTACACATATTCAATCACAATAACAAATACAATACAGAGAAATTCCATAATTGAAAAGGAAAGAAAGAACTTAGCAAATTCTTTGAAAATCTTCTTTGTAGATGAATCTTCTTGGAATTGTAGCTCCTCCTCTTTCAAAATCTTCTTTCTCCTTCAAGAACTCCAAGGGCTGAGAGAAATCCAGAAATGCAGCCTCTTCCCACGTTTTCCCCCCTTCAAGTTATCAAAATAAAACCCTAAAATGTGTTTAAATACTCTGCTACAGTGAATTGCTACAGTGCCCCGTATTATACATGCTACAGTGACTTGTGGAATTATATTTCTATACATCTCACACTGTTTTGATTACAACTTTTGGTACACTGAATGGATTTATAAACCGTAAATTTCTCCAGAAAATAGACTTCGAGAGCTTTCCAACGGTATATAATATGTCGTCGGGTTCATTGTATATCAATACAATTAAATCCGAGAAGATCACTGACTAGCAGAGGTGAAAATGAAGGGTTTTACTCCATTTTTGTGCAAGTTGCTCCAAAACTCCTACAAACATCAAAACACACAAAAACATAAAAATACCACGGAATATAGCAAAGAAACATGGACGAATTGATATAAAAGTAATACATAAATAGACACCTATCAGCAGTTCATCAACAGCAGGAAAGAAAACCAACTCCAGATGAGTGCAAGCCAACAGGTCAGAGCTTCAAAAACACAGAAGCAGTTGCGGGAAAAAACACAGAAGCAGTTCATCAATAATACTAGCACAAAAGCAGAAGCAATTCTTGAACAATAGGTCAGAACTTTAAATTGCAGAGCAAGAAAAGCTCAATATCCCAAAAGATGAGTCAATCAACCTCAAGGCAACAAGACAGTGGTTCAAGTAATATTTATGGCAGAAATGACATGATTAATGGCAACTTAATAAAGTTTAAAAATAGAAGATGCAAGTGTGGAACAAAAGCAGCTGTGATGATATCTGAATCAGCAAGGAATCCCGGTAAACTATATTTTGTATGCAAAACAGGGGCATGCAATTATTTTTGGTGGTGGGAGCCTGATAATGAAGAAGTTGATAAGTTTGAAGAATTTTGTCATGGTCATATGGAAGAAATGGATACGAATGCTAATGAAACACTTATAAGTCAAATGCATAGAGATCTGAAGCAATTGATCATGAACAATGATATTGTCATGCAAAGATATGAAAAACTAGAGAATGCTCTAATGTCCTGCAAGTTAGTAGTTTACATTTTCATTATTATGTTAATTGCATACCTTGTAAAGATAATGTAGTGGGAAAAAAAAAAATAAAAGTTCTATCATTGCCCAATAGTAACAGACTGAAAAGCATGCACACTGATATTGTATTACTTGTAAATAAGTATCATTCTTATCAACAAAATTACACCAAATGCATGAAGCAATGTTAAAAGACTGTGTTAAATATACAAGATAAACAGACATTAAATGTTTCCTTATAGGAATCTAAAGGACTATAATAGTCTTTGTACAAAAAAACAAACCTTAACCTAATATGTGATAACAATTTTGGGTTGTTGTAAAACCAAAACCTACCAAAAAACAAAAACATTGCTTGCTGCTGGCTGTCATGCACTCTCACTGCATTCCTGGAGGTGACCTTGTGCCTGCATGCATGTTTGAAGTATACATGGTTAACAAAGAAAAGGTGAAAGCAAAAGTGATAGACAAAATCTCTAAATTTTTTACCTCTATTTGCCCTTAACATGGTTGAACCCACTGACTGCTGGGATGGTATTGGTGCTGTTGCTGGTTGCTGACAGAATGGTGTAAATTACCTTGCAGTTGGAGGTTGGTTGGATGCTGATAAATTAGAGCAAGTTATAAAAGATAAATCATAAATAGATATTATACAATATTGATAAATGCAATAAAGGTAATTTTAACCTTTCCTTCTACTTGATGTGCTTGAATCCATTGATTGATGAGATGGTATATGAGATTGCTGAAATGATGTTGATCTAGCCTACCTTACAGTTGGAGATTGCTGGGGTACTGGTGTAAATTGGTAGAAAGATAATAATTAGTCAAAGTTAAAGGAGATACAAACAAGGAAAAAAGTTTAATGATTTTAAAAGCCAAAATGGAAATTTTTACCCTTCCTTCTTCTTAATGTCTGTGAAGCCCATGACTGCTGAGATGGTATAAGAGGTTGCTGAGATGAGCTATGAGGTTGCTGAGATGAGCTAGGAGGTTGTTGAGATGAGCTAGGAGCTTGATGGGATGTTGTTGATGCAGCTGCTGTTGATGCAGTTGCTGTTGTTGATGGTCTCTAACACTTACACAACAATTACAGTTAGTATATATTGAAAATATGATAATATATTGAAAAACAACTTCTATGCATATGACCTTATTCTGCTTTGGGGCTAACTTGCAAGCCCTTCTATTGTGATTGTATCCCCCACAATTTGAACATCGTATTATGAACAAAGAGTTTGCAGGAAGGTCTTCATCAGGTGCCCTTCTTCTTGCTTTCTTAGGCCTGCCTGCCTTTATCCTCCTCTTTGGAGCTTCCAGATTATTGCAAGCCACCTCAGGCCATTCACTTTGGTCTGGTATAGGCCTCAAGTGGTGGTTGTATGCAGCTATATACATATCTCTTAATAGTAACTTATCTACAAACTGATTGACCTCAATCCTCCTCTCATTTGCGTAGGCTATTGCATGGACACAAGGTATTCCTGAAATTTGAAAAATCTAGCATCTAGTCTGACAATGTAAGCTCTTCCTTTACACACAACTTCAAACTCCAAAGCTCCACACCAATACACCTCCATGATTCTACTAAACTTGCCTCTATCACTAATTATTTCCCTAATCCTAGGACCAATATCTGAATGCCATCCAAGGCATTCTTTATACCTGGTATTAGAAAAAAAAAATGGAAATCAGTTGTTGATTATAAGGAAATCAAATATAAACATTTCAACAATCAAAATGCACTTTTATGCCTATGCAAGTTGAACAGAAATAGGAAGAAATAAGCATATAGAAATAGGCAATAAGAAGCAGTAAACTTACTTTCTTTGCATCCTCTTCATAATCTTTCTTCTTATGTCCTCTACCATTGTCAAATATGTTTGACCTCGATGCCTATTGATCCAAGAGTTGAAGGATTCAGTAATGTTATTGGTGACATGGTCCAATTTGACTCTTTCATCAAATGTATATCTACTCCAACTATTGGCAGGGATGTTTGACAAGTACTCAAATACCCTGTAATCCACAGATTTGATATCCTCCATGGCAGTGTGGAAGTCATTAATATTACTAGCTTTGCATGCTGTCCAGAACAGCAACTGAAGACCTGGCCCACAGTGTCCTTTCTCGAAATTATCATACAAATGCTTTGCACTGTACCTATGAGATGCATATGGCCACTTTAAATTTAAAGCATTAAGGATTCCCTTTTGCCTATCACTCATAAAAGTCATAGGCATCCCAGGTGCATCAACCCCTCCTAAATCCTCACCTAGATGTTCAAGAAACCAATTCCAAGTTGAGCTGCATTCCACTTCACAAATTCCTATTGCTAAGAGGTACATACCATTGTTAGCATCAATCCCTACAGCAGCCAAAAGCACCCCTCCCATTAGCCCCTTGAGATGACATCCATCTATACCAATAAATGGTCTACAACCTCCATTAAAACCAATCATTTGAACTGGAAAACTAATGAAAAAGCCCTGAAATTTTGGAGATGCAGAAATTAACTCACAATCTGCCTTTACAAAGACAGTTGAACCAGGATTTTTTAGTCGCACTACATTGGCATACTTATGCAGTAGGT
The DNA here is from genome assembly GCA_013180625.2 of Boswellia sacra. NCBI lineage: Eukaryota > Viridiplantae > Streptophyta > Magnoliopsida > Sapindales > Burseraceae > Boswellia > Boswellia sacra. Next base: position 42,004 of record SNVD02012441.1, on the reverse strand, counting down.
TAAGGGCTTTTTGGTGATCTTCTCCTATCACTTGAAGAGCTTTCATCTTTGCCCTGTATAATTTCTGTTTTGAAGGTTCCAACCCAAACTTTCTCTTAATATCCTTCTCTAACCACTCAATTTCTACATTAGGATTATCTCTGATGATGTCTTCACATTGTTTGGCTATCCATATATATGTGCATTATGGAGTATTAGGCTGTTTTTCACACCTATGATCAGGACAAAAGCTCTTAATTTTGAAAGTTACTAAGTCTTGGGTTAAGGAGGCATGAATCCTCCATGGACAGCCAGCAACTGTACACCTACATGTAACTCTCTGTCTCTCATTTTTTTCTCTTTTTAGTACTATTCCACTCCTGACTGAATACTCTCTTAAGGCTTCTCTAAAATGGTGAATATTCTCAAAAGTCTGCCCTACCCTAAAGACTACATTTCCATCTGCAGTTGGCCTAAATAAATGTTGCCTTTGAACTCTAGTCATTCTAGCACTTCCAACCTCTTCATCTGAATTGCTCATAATTTTGCGGAAATGCTCTCCATCACTCTGATAATGAGAGTTGTCATGTGATGACACCTCTTCACCACTTCCACTATCACTACTCTCCCTCTCATTATTATGATAGTTCATAAATTATGCATCAGATTCAAGCCTATAGTCTGCATCTGAGTCATACTCACTATGGCTAAAAGAATGACCAACAGACTCTACCTCATCTTCTTCTCTATGCATCTCAAGCTCAACTCCTACATTTTCAACATCTTGGCAAAACTCAGGTTGAGGTCCACTAGGGTTAGTAGGATCATTTTCACCTTCATCACTCTCCCCAACATCATTTTCCCCCTCATTTTCTTTTCCAGGCATCTCATATGCTAAAGGTTTAGTGTCTAATAGTGTAACCTCAACTAACACAGTTACTTCGAAAAGCTTATTTTTCTGGCACTTTCTCAATACTTCTAGAAATTTGGCATCAGTGTCGATGTCTATCCTATCCCCATTCCAAGGTAAGTTAATACTAAATTTAACATCTCTATGATCATATACCCCTAGATGGCAAACCCAATTAGCTACAGCAAACAATCCTATCTTACTGACTCTATGATAGTCAATAAGCCCAATAGGATACTTAGACTCTAAATATCTTAATGTTAAATAAATAGGATCTATCCTATCCTACTGCCATATGCATTCATAGATACGCAAGTGTATGAGAAGAAAGTTGAAACAAATAGAGAAAGAGAGAGAGAGAGAGAGAAAGAGAGAGAATCAATTAGATTGCTCAAGTAAAAGTTAAGTATCAAAAACAAAATATGTATGCATGCATGCAAGATATACAATATAACAGTTTATACCAACACGTTATGTAATCTATCATCAATTTCTTCCCTTAATTTCAAAAACCCCTAACATTTCAAAATTGAATGACCAGTACAGAGGCTAAAAACTGACAAAGCAAAACACATTCAACGCATGCATGTCATTATCACATATTATGATATCAATTACCAACTTCTATTATAAGACACAAAAAACCCCAAATTTCTCTCCATTTTAGGGTTTCAACAGAAAGAATTTGACATAAACACTGGAATAATAGTTACATCTAACAATAGCACACTAAAAAACGATTAAAATATGTAGAATGACCAAAAAAAAACCATCAGCTATGGAGTTTAGAAGTTTCGTGTGTGTACAACGTTTCATTACCAATACAAACAAACAGACATCTTCTCAAACTTACATTAACACTTACTGAATCACGTGACCAAGTGCTGAACGAACTTCCTCCAGTCGAAAATGGTTATGGACCTACTTCCGATCGAGCAGAAGGCAGTGAAAAGTCGCGCTAAGAGGAACTGGAAAGGGCCACGAAGTGGGGATAGGGAGAATCGAAGAAAGCTAAAAAAATAACAGAGAAATTTTTGGTGGGGTTATTTTAATCGATACTTTACGTTTATATAGTGTTGACCAAATCTGTTAAAATGACTCTTTTAGCCCTATTCATTCCATTTATTTACACAAACTTAACAGCAAAACTGACGGAAGGGGTGTCCATGATGAATTTCGAAAAAGTTAGGGGTACCGTATGATGAAAAGTGGCAAAAAGTGAATCTGGATGAAATTAAGCCAAAACCTAGGGGGTGGTCTGTGTGATTAGCCCCTTGCACGTTATTTTTACTTTGGGCTAATCACACAGACCCCCTCTTGGTTTTGGCTTAATTTCGTCCATATTCACTGTTTGCCACTTTTCATCACCGCTTATCCCTGATGTTATGAAAATTCATAACGAATCACCATTCCGTCACTTTTGCCATTAGATGACATCACTATTCCATCTAAAACCGTTACAATTATTAAAATACCCTCTGAACAAATTTCTAAAAAGTTAGCTAGGAAACTAGTGTGATTCGAACCCATTCCTCCAAGAATGTAGTATAGCTTTCTTACCACCACACCAACTGCTTAAAGTTATTTAACATACCATACTTTATTATTTATTGTAATACTATTTTAAGGAATCAATTATTGTATTTAGTTGCTCAAAGAATGTGCTAATTTTATTTAATTAAAATTTTTCGAATATATTCAAATATATAAAAAATACTTATTTTATTTTTCATAATATTCATTTTTCATATTATCAAAGCATTTCTAATATACAATTAAATTTCAAATAATTGAAAAAGACCCAATAAAATATCCACAAATATATTTAAAAATTTACAAAATACTCAACAAAAATCTAAAAATTATAATTTTTGAATTTTTGATACAATAAAATTACAAAACCGTTAAAAAATGCCAACAAAAATATACAAAAATTAAACTGATTATTTTTGTTTAATTTTTTAATATAAATTTATTAATTTATTTTTGTTTAATTTCTATTTTAATCTAAATTTATTAATTTATTTTCGTTTGATATTTATTTTAATATATTTTTATTTTAATTTATTAATTATTATTAATAAATTCATTAATTTATTTTAATTAATTAATTAAAATTTATAATTAATTTTAATCAATTATAAATTAGATAAGAGGAGCTATAGATTTATTAATTTTATTTTAATCTATTTTAATTTATTAATTCTTATTAATATATTTATTAATTTATTTTAATAAATTAATTAAAATTTATAATTAATTTTAATCAATTATAAATTAAATAAGAGGAACTATAGATTTATTAATTTATTTTATTAATTTTTATTTTAATCTATTTTTATTTATTAATTCTTATTAATAAATTTATTAATTTATTGTAATAAATTAATTAAAATTTATAATTAATTTTAATCAATTATAAATTAAATAAGAGGAACTATAGATTTATTAATTTATTTTATTAATTTTTATTTTAATCTATTTTAATTTATTAGTTCTTATTAATAAATTTATTAATTTATTTTAATAAATTAATTAAAATGTATAAATATATAATTAATTTGAATCAATTATAGCTTACTTGTTGTTAACTCTATGCATAAATATGTTGTAGCCTGATGGTGAGCATGCCATGTAGAAGAGAGGAGATCTTGAGTTAAAATTTAGCTTATTTCATAGCATCATCTATAACTTAAATATATTTGTTGTTGACTTTAAACAAAAATATCTTGTAATCTGGTGGTAAATCAAACACTTTACAATGTAGAAGTCTCGAGTTTGAACCAAAACATTGTAAAATTTATTTAAACTCATATATAATGTTAAATGACCATTATGCCCTTCAATACTCAACATAATTATAAGTACTTAACGAAAAATCTGACGGAAGGGGTCGCCATGATAAATTTCAAAAAAGTCAATGGTAGGCGGTGATGAAAAGTGGCAAACAGTGAATATGGACAAAATTAAGCCAAAACCAAGGAGGGTATGTATGATTAGCCCTTTTTACTTTCTTGTTTTGGTGCCTATTTCTACATTAGTTGGCATAATATTTAGCTTTTCGACACATAGAGCCTTTTCCTTTCTTTTAAAATGCTAAGGTTCTTTTTATTAACAAACTTCATTTTATTGGGTTTAAGTGTTACAAATCTACTAAAGCAGATTTAGATTTTTTTTTATTGTCGGAGATGGCAAAAGGCTAGGCTGACCATAGGCCAACCCCACCTGGCTAGCCCACTTGTTGCAATATGGGCTGAGCTAAAGATTGGCTTGGTGGCATGCCAGGCCAATGCCAAAAAATGGGCCTTGTAAGCCATCCTAATGAACCTGGACTAGCTTGGTCTGCTATGCTTAAAGGGCAACTTTAATTTATAAAAAAATAAATTGAATTATATGTTTTTAAAAACTTGCAAAGACAAGTGCATTGTTTAAGTCCCTATAAAACAACTAGTTTTTAAGGTTAAAATGTAAAGTATTCTCCTTTATTTTTTCTTTTTGAAATGACTGAAAATTCATTACCTCCATATGGCCCCAATTCCATCATTTGAATCATTTATACTTACCACATATTTCATCAACCAATAAACACTTAAATCAAACACCCCTTAATCACAACTGATAACTCAAACATATGGATTCCATGCTTTCCAACTCGTGTGCAGCTATGTTTTTTTATTTCAATTTTTTTGTAGAAGTATGGGTTTAAAGAAACAAAAATTACAATATGATGTTAAAAATTGATGGAAATCAATGTCTATCATGTTGAAATATGTTAAAGGTTATGAGATTGGAATTACCAATTTTTTTTTTTAAACAAACAACTTGGAAATTCATCACATGAGAATCCACTATAACATTACTTCTAGTTTGATAAATTTGTTAAAACCTTTAGGCACTACCACCAAGGGTTGATCTAAAAAATTTCAATTGGGGAGCTAAAGTATTAGATTTAAAAAATAGGGCAATTCCACTCACCTCTCCTGAGGTTTATTAAATGAAATCCTATATGACATCTTGTCGCTCTCAAAATTCCACAAATCTTCCGTCTCCCTTAAGAGTTATTAGAAATTTCTGTTAAAAATTTGTATATTTCCAAATTCCCCATTGTTGGCCACCAAAAAATTTATAAAATTCCAAAAATTCAACAATTAAAATTATAAAAATAAAGAAATTGCCTTGAGAGACTTAAACTTAATAAGGCAATATTTGACATGATAACAAATTTTTTATTATTTCAAGATTTTAATAATTTATTTTAATTTTAAAAATTTTTAAATAAAAAAGCTATTTTACATTTATGTATCATTTACTATGATAGTAATTTTATAAGACTTCTTGAGGCAATAGTTGATGGACACTAGTATCAAGTTTTGAGTTTTATTTTTCTAATTTCAATTTTGGATTTTAGAATTTTGAATATTTTTTAATAGACAATTATGAGAAATTTGGAAATTTTATAATTTGTTAACAAAATTATTAAACATCTTTAAAAAACAAGAGAGGTTTATGGAATTCTCGAAATCAAATGAAGTTATGTACGATTTCACTAAATTGCAGGACAGGTGAATGGAATTAACCCAAAAAATAACATAATCATATATATCTTTGCCCTTCTATAAAATTAAATAATCAAAAGAATCTAACAAATAAAAAGATAATAATTATGATATTAATTCTGTAAATAAGAAGCTAATGACTTTTAAAAAGCCAAAATCTTCAAAAGAGAAATATTCATCTAAAAACTATATATTCCTCATTACATAATATAAGGGAAACATAAAAACTAAATGAGGAAATGTCAAAAACCACCCTACCTTTTGCCTTATTATCATATGCAGACGTCTTTTGCACTTTCGGATGGGTGATAACCCTATTTTTTCAGAAAATCATCATGGACTGCCCTTCTATTAGTTTTACCGTTATGTGACATCATTTTTTCATCTAAAACCACTACACTTACCAAAATACCCTTAATTTAAGTTTTAAAAAAGGTGCATAAATAAAATATACCTTTAGAGAAGAAATGACTTTTTTACCCCTGACTCAAGTTATGACATGTGGTATGGAAATTTATTGTAATTTTATATTTAATAAAATTAAAAATATAAAAAATTTTGGGAATTGAATATCCTTTTTCCTCCAACCATCACCACCATTCTTTTGTCCTCAAGCATCCACCTCTGGCTTTCTTCCAATTTGTGATTATTTTCTTCCAAGCATCATTAATCTTATTTCTTAATTATTTTCATGCAAAAGAGCTTATGCAATTATGAAGAAATCGAAAATAGTATATTAGCCTATTCTAATTAATCCAGCGTGGGCGGGGGGTCCTTTCCACAAGGGCCTCGACTTGAGCGACAGAGGCTTGGCACCGCGCCGGGTGTAGGAACCCAATCCCAACTCTGAACACTTCAATACTACAGAATAGCCTCCGGGATCAAGATCTTATAAGAACAAGGTTCAAAATTTTGATTTGCTTTCTCACAACTTCAGTTCTTAGGTATGTCTGAAAACTGCTAGAACGAGATGTAGGGGCATCTTAAAATCATTGAAGTATGTCGGATGAACAGTGATCAGTGAACAGAAAGGGGTGAACAGTGCCTCATGAATAGTACACTATAAACAATACCCCACGAACAATAACCAATGAACAATAAGGCAAACAATGCTTTGTAAACAGTAGTCAGTAACAGTCTATGTCAACAGTAACTGTGTGAATAGTATCGGTGTAAAGTGACAACTTGTTCCTTGTTTACTAGAAAACTTTCACAATATTGACCTAATTCATCCTTTTATGTCTATGTTAATCCCTATCCAATTTTGACTAGGAAAACTAATCCTATTAGGCTTAGTCTGACTAATTTTCTGGGCTACTAGAACTTAATCTCATTAAGTCTTTGATAGATGTCTAATTATATATCATTTTCATATTAATTCGTCCATGTTTTTTTGCTATATTCCTTGGTATTTTTATGTTTTTGTGTGGTTTTGATATTTGTAGGAGTTTTGGAGCAACTTGCACAAAAATGGAGTAAAACCCTTCATTTTCACCTCTGCTAGTCAACCATCTTCTCGGATTTAATTGTATTGATATACAATGAATCCGATGACATATTATATACCTTTGGAAAGCTCTCGAAGTCTATTTTCTGGAGAAATTTACGGTTTATAAATCCCTTCAGTGTACCAAAAGTTATAATCAAAACAGTGTGAGAAGTATAGAAATGTAATTCCACAAATCGCTGTAGCATGTATAATACTGGACACTGTAGCAGGTTACTATAGCAGAGTATTTAAACACATTTTAGGGTTTTATTTTGAGAACTTGAAGAGGGGAGAACGTGGTGGAGGCTACAGCTCTGGAATTCTTTCATCTCCTGGAGTTCTTGAAGGAGAAAGGAAGCTTGGAAAGAGGAAGAACTACAATCCAAAGAGAATTACATCAAATAAAAAGCCTGTTTATTGCTTAGATCAACCTATCTTTCTTATCGTAATGCATCCATTGAATTAAATTTAGAGAGCTTGTTCTAGGTTGTTTAATGGATAGAGATTAAATAAAGAGCCTGTTTTATTTAACAACAAAGTAAGGAAAGATTGGGATAACAGAGCTTGTTGTTATCTACGGTTGATAATTTCAATGGTGTAATTGGATGACAATTCTACAATTAATCCGCAAATCCATATCTTGTGGTAGAGAAGGATCCCTTAACCAGCTTTCTCTCATTGATTTTTCATTCGAATTAACTTTCTGTTTTGTTATTCTTCATTTGCATTATTATTTCACTTAGTTAATCAATCAACAAAACCCCCCATTTCTTTTGTTGTGGCTGTAAAATAACAAATTCAATTAGAATCAATCCTCGTGGGAACGATATCTTACTTATCACTTTATTTCTTATGCGACTAGTATACTTGCTAGTTTCGAACGCATCAAGTTTTTGGCGCCGTTGCCGGGGATTGATTTTCTAATCGATTTGTTATTTTGTTTTCATTATTGATTCATATTTTTGTTTGTTTTTCTTTTTTTGATTGTTTGTGTTTAGACGACATGGCAGTAAACTTTCATCAATTCAGTAGCCGATTTGAGCCACAACTACATGGGGAGTAAATGAGGTAAGCACTCCGAACATTGAACAACAACTTTCTGAGCTAACCTCTCTTGTGGAAAACATGGCTGTAGGAGATATGCAAAAATCTTATGAATGTGGGATATATTCTACGATGGAGCATCCAATCGACATGTATCCAACTTTACAAGAAGAATATATGGAACAAGCCAATGCCATGGGTGGATTTCCAGGACAATCAAGGCAATGGTATGATCCCTTCTCTAATACTTACAATGCGGATGGATAGATCATCCCAATTTTGGTTTACTGGAATCATCAACCAATCGCCCCAAATGCCATACCAAATCGGCCACAAGGTTTTAATCAACCTAGAGTGCAGCAACCATTTCAAATGCAAACCACCACCAATGCCACAACCAGCACCACAACCAGCTCCAGAAAACTCAGGTATGTCACTCCAGGATATTGTTAATGCACTTGCCACTAACACAATGCAATTCCAGCAGGAAACTGGGGCAAGTATCCAAAACCTGGCAAATCAAATGGGACAATTGGCTACTAGCATGAGCAAATTCGAGGGCCAAGGCTTAGAAAAATTATCTTCTCAAACAGTGATCAATCCAAGAGAGAATGCTTGTGTGATAACTTTGCAAAATGGAGAGCAATTAGATGTCCTGCCAAAGAAATCACAAACTGATGAAGAAGATGACACCACTTCCACCATGAACAAGACATCATCCTCTGATGTAAGTCTTAAAATAGTTATTCCTTCTTATGTTACTCCTCCACCTTTTCCTAGCAGATTGGCAAAATTGAAGGAGGAGGAACAAGAACAAGAAATCCTGAAAACTTCTCGTAAAATCGAGATAAATATACCACTTCTGGATGCTACCGAGCAAGTACCTTGTTATACAAAATGTCTCAAGGAGTTATGCACCAGCAAGAGAAAGTTAAAAGGGAATGAGAAAGTAAGTGTGGGGGAAAATATTTCAGCTGTACTACAAAGAAAAATTCCTCCGAAATGCAATAATCCAGGTACGATCACCATTCCATGCACCATTGGTAAAACGAAGTTTGAAAGAGCTATGTTAGATTTAGAAGCATCTATTAATGTCATGCCATATTCTATTTATGCTTCTTTAAATCTTGGACCTTTTGCGAAAACTGGTATTACCATTCAACTTGCTGATCATTTTAATGCATATCCCAAAAGAGTTGTGGAAGATGTGCTTGTGCAGGTGAATCAATTGGTTTTCCCAGCAAACTTCTATGTCCTTGAAATAGAGGATGAAACATCTCCTAATCCAACTCCGATTCTTTTACGGAGACCATTCTCGAAAACTGTTAGAACTAAGATTGATGTTCATGATGGCACTCTCATCATAGAGTTTGATGGCAAGGTGATATGTTTCAATATTTTTGAGGCAGTGAGGTACTCTAGTGACTTACATTCTGTTTTTGCAGTTGACGATGTTGATTCTTTGCCACAACAATATTTTGAGTTAACTCGCAAGAATAGATTGGATGTAGCTATTAGTGAGCATATAGGGACAGAAAATTCCAATGAGTCAGGAATTTTGATAAAAGTGTCCAAAGAAATGGAGGAAGCTGCGGCAAGCTTAGATGAGACCATAGCAATAACCACAAATAGGTATGATGTTTCGTACATTCAATTTACTTTATCTAATGAGAAACTTCTTCCTTTTGTGACGAAAAACAATACCTTGGAGCTTAAGTCACTGCCAGATCATTTGAATCATAGATTCTTGGGTGAGAATGATACTTTGCCAGTTACAATGGAAATGGGCCTTGCACGAATACAAGAAGAGAAACTCGTCCGAATACTTACAGATCACAAAATAGCTATTGGGTGGACGATTGCTAACATCCAAGGCCCAGCCATATGCATGCACCAATTCTTGTTGGAAGAAGGACCCAAACCCACTAGAGAAGTACAGCGGAGATTGGATCCTCCCATGATAGAACCAACGTCGGGCTGACGACGTTAAACCAAGTGCTTATTGGGAGGCAACCCAATGTTTTTGAAAAATAAATTAAAAAAAAGAAAAGAAAAATAAAATGAGGTAATAATGATTGATTTTTGTGTCTCAAGGAGATTCCTTTCATAGACCATCAAATTGATCAGGTTTTATCTCTCTTTGCCATCTATCTTATTTGTTTTTATATTTTTTTACTTGTTTTTGACTTTTGTTTGCTATTGTATTGTTATCTCTTTTATGTGTCTTTAGTTTCATTTATGCTCTTTTCTTTTCTTTTTTTGTGTTTAATTTGATTATTTCGTGCTTCGAGTTCAGTTGTGCAACAGCTTGAGGAAACATTCAAATGGGAGTTGAAGCCATTGTCCGAAGGTTTGAAACGTGCATATCTGGAAGAAGAACAAACTCAATCGCATTATCGGTAATATCTCTCCTTTTCTTCTCTTCAATGGATGCTGATATCTTTCTATCGAACCTTCGTAAATATTTCCCTTCACTTCCTCAAAATGCTGTGTTTAAAATTTATAAAGTACGGATGACTAGACTTTGGGCATTGATGCTCCTAAATGTGCCTGCGGATATCCGATGGCTTATCGAAGCCAAGGTGAGATTGTCCGGTGAGCCTGATATTAATCTAGCAAAATACATACCTGGTCTAGGGAAAAGCTACTACGCCAAAAGGCGAAGAGCGAAAAGGTTACAAGTATGTTATAAATGTGTTAGATGGAATTGTAACCAGACTTGTCGTTCATTAGGTTTTGCGTCCAGGAATAGAGAAGATAAACTTTCAGTTATTAAGAATGGTTTGAGTAATGAGTCGCTGGATAATGTTTTGTTAACTCTCGAGTCACATTCTTGTGGACTTGTTCAGCGTGAATTGCTTAATCTATGGACACAATTCCGTGATGAATTGCAGTGTTATAGTCTAGGGAATCTGACTAAAAACGACCCTGTTTGCCAGTTTATAAGAAAACTGGATGGGAAGCAAATCCCCGACTCATAGAAGGCGTTTCAGCCGGTACTGGACTTAAAACCAGAGGAAGATGTGAGCCACAATCACAACTACTTGTATATTTGAATGTGTGTAGTTGTTGTCAAATTTTATTTCTTTCTTGTTTCGTTTGATCTGATTATCAATGTTGTTTTTGTGTTGTTGTTATTTGTTGATTTTGCTTGTTTTAATTTCAAGATTTCTTTTTGACAAACCATATGACTACCCCATGACATAAGTACACGTGGGAGACAAGTGTGGAGGTTTTGTCAATCTCTACCGAAAGTATATCTCTACTTTTCATGCTTCACGTGGGAGACAAGTGTGGGGGTTTTGTCAACCCTCGCCGAAAGTGTATCTCCATTTTCCATGCTTCACGTGGGAGAAAAGTGTGTAGGTTTTGTCCAACCTCACCGAAAGCATATCTCATTTTTTCAAATCTTAGGGCGATAAATCTGCATCGAGCAACCCCCACCGAAATTATGTCACCATGTGTCAAATTTGAGAGTTTTACGTGTGTATATATCCATTCTCCATATTTTCAAATGTCATTATTATAACCTGTCTTACACTTGAAAAGCATATTACCTAACGTGCATCATTGTCTTATACAAGGTTAGAGCACTTGTAGAAATGAAAAAAACACTAATTCGGCGATTCCAAAATATATGCTTTTTTTGTGGATCGCAATTTGGTAAAGATGGAGAGTTTACAACAGCAGCTCTTGATCTTGGTAGGACATTAGCTGCGAGGGGTCTTCATTTGATTTATGGAGGGGGTAGTCTTGGGTTAATGGGGTGTGTGTCAACAGCTGCATCCCTAGGAGGGAGCAAAGTTCTCGGCATTATCCCTAAACCATTAGCTGTACGAGATATCGTAGGCAACACAATCGGGGAAGAGTTACAGGTCTCTAGTATGCTTGAGCGTATTGCACATATGGTTGTTAAGTCCGATGCATTTATAGCTTTGCCAGGTGGTTATGGTACATTAGAGGAGATATTTCAAATCACCTCTTGGGCACAGCTAAACATCCATCGGAAACCCATTGGTTTGTTAAATGTCAATAATTTTTTTGATGGTTTGTTGTCTTTTCTTGATCAAGCAGTAGAAAAAAACTTCATCTCACAGTCGCGAGGCAAATCCTGGTTACAGCTTCAACTGCAGGGGAGTTAATTGACAAATTACAAGCATTCGTCTATTCGCTTGATCCAATAATATCTCGGATAGATTGGTTTGGAGAAGGCAATAAGAGGCGTAAACTGGATTTAACGCTCCATCTGTAATCTCTATCTACTGGTTTGCTTCATTTTCGTTTGCTTTCTTTTTATTGTGTTTATTTGAGTTTTTTTTTTATGTCATTTCTTTTGAGTTTTTTTTTTTCAGGTTGTTTCTTTCACCCCAGATAATATTTTCTAATCTTGGCTTTTAGAGTGGTGGCTTAAAAAGTTCAAGTTCTCTTGAAACGCATTCTGGATTTCTTCAATCCATAATGGCTGAATAAGAGGCTAACTTCTAAACTTTTTAGACCCATTCTAACTGACTTGTTTTTGTTTGCTGGCTTGTTGGACTTTGTTATTTTATGAGTAAGTTTATTTTTGTGTAATTTAGAGTTGTTGTGTGTTTTTGTCTATATCAGTTTTGATTCGAAAAAAAAACATTGTGGAAAAACCTGAGAATGGCAGAATATGGGGTTTCCTTAACTCTTGAAACGCATTCTCTCTAAATAAATCTGTAGTTTGTTTATTTCATGTTGTTTGACGTGTCTTGTTTCTTGTTTTGTTCTTTCATAATAAAGGTATATAGGCTGGAAACCTTAAGTCTGCGGGCTACTGATCCTAAGGATTGTTGAAATATACAATCTTGACTCAGGTGTAACAACGCCACGTACCTCTTTTCTTGCATTTTGTGGGTCGATGATAAGATAATGATTGAATTAAGATAACTCTTGGAAAATGATAAATGATGCATGGATCTGTGTGCTTGAAATGTTTATTGGTTTTCGCTTTGCTTTTGATTCCTTGCGCAACATTGAGCACTGAGCTATTATCACTGAGTTATTTGTTCACTTAGAGAAGGTTTATGTAATTTAAATGCTTCTTCAGATTTCAATGAATTCTAGAACTTGTTTGATGGTCACTCGAGGCGAAATCCTAGACTGTGCAACATTGGGGAAATGATTTAGGCCATCTTTGGACCGTTTGAGCTTAATAGCCAACCTTGATTGAAATTGATCCCTAGTTACCCCTTTGAGCCTTTGTAAGCCTTTTTCTTTGTTAACTCACTAAAAGATTTCCTAACCTCAAATGAATTTATTCCAAACAGTTTATCCCTTACCTATGGCATGTAGATCATTCACAATTAAATTTTGAGCTATGTTCTGGTTTTGGGAAGTTAGAGGAGGTTGGGATGTGTCATGAGCAATGCAAGTGAGTTCTATTATGTTTGAAAAAAAAAGAAAAAAAAGTCAATCTGTACTTATCGTCCACGTACTTACACATTGAGGACAATGTGTTGTTTAAGTGTGGGGGAGGGAAGTGTAATAAAAAAAAAGAAAAAAAAAGAAAAAAAGAAGAAAAAAAAGAACAAAAGAAGAAGAATAAGAGATCTATACCCTTAATGTTCTTAAAAAGAATGAAACAACAAAGTGTGGGGGTGTAGTTTTCTTTTGTTTTCTTAAAAAAAAAAAAAAGATTGAGTTTTCTAAATAAGTTTGGGGGTGTAACCTGTTGAATTGAAATGAAGTTGTGTTATAGGGTTGAGCTCTACATAGTCTTGAATGATTTATGTGTTTGTGGGTGATTTTGAGCCAAATTATTATCCTTTATCATACCTTCACCCAAGCCAAACGTTACAAGCTTAATAAAGTCCTACTTGATCCTTGGTGGTGTGCATGTCTACATTTGTGGAGAGTGACTTGAAAAGCAGGCCTATGGAGTTCATTTATACACTCATCTTCAATATTAAATATTATTCATTTTTATGCATAAACTCATCCGGGTTACAAGTGATTAGGTGAGAATGGCTCTACACACACACACACATGAGGAATTGAAGTGAAGCGAAACTAATCCTTGAGATGAAATTCTTGATCAAGTGCATTATTTTGAAGTTTTCCTTAGGTTATAATTAAGTACAATCTTTAAGGCCTATTTGCAAGATGAAGCATTTGTGTGTTTTAATTTTTTGTTGATTCTATTTCGGTTTAGTTTTAATTTATATTGTCGTAGTTGCTCGAGGACTAGCAAAGTTTAAGTGTGGGGGAATTTGATAGGTGTCCATGTATGTATTACTTTTATATCAATTCGTCCATGTTTCTTTGCTATATTCCTTGGTATTTTTATGTTTTTGTGGGGTTTTGATGTTTGTAGGAGTTTTGGAGCAACTTGCACAAAAATGGAGTAAAACCCTTCATTTTCACCTCTGCTAGTCAACCATCTTCTCGGATTTAATTGTATTGATATACAATGAACCCGATGACATATTATATAACTTTGGAAAGCTCTCGAAGTCTATTTTCTGGAGAAATTTACGGTTTATAAATCCATTCAGTGTACCAAAAGTTGTAATCCAAACAGTGTGAGATGTATAGAAATATAATTCCACAAGCACTGTAGCATGTATAATACGGGGCACTGTAGCAAGTCACTGTAGCAGAGTATTTAAACAAATTTTAGGGTTTTATTTTCATAACTTGAAGAGGGGAGAACGTGGGAGAGGCTGCAGCTCTGGAATTCTTTCATCTCTTGGAGTTCTTGAAGGAGAAAGGAAGCTTGAAAAGAGGAAGAACTACAATCCAAATAGAATTACATCAAATTTGCTAAGTTTTTCCCTTCCCTTTCATTTTCTGGAATGTCTCCATGTTGTATTGTATTTATCACGTTCTTAAACATGTGTAACTGAATCTGAATTGGTTGAGGGTGATTTCAAAGCCCCCTGATATGGTTTTTGTAAGTTGATTGTGCAAGAAGTTGTTATCCAATTCTCTAATTGAATTTGCTTGTATTTTCCTATATCTAATGCTTATAATTGCTTGCTGGATTGTATTTCGAATGACCAACTGAATATAATCTGGTTGTTATCTATTGCTAGACTAGAAATCTTGATCCGTAATTGTCTTGAATTTCTAATCCGTAGTAGCAAAATTGTGATCAGAGATTGCAATTGGAGAATACAACCTAAGTTAAATAATCCGAGCTTGTGTGTTTATTGCTTAGATCAACCTATCTTTCTTATCATAATGCATCCATTGAATTAAACTAGAGAGCTTGTTCTAGGTTGTTTAATGGATAGAGATTAAATAAAGAGCTTGTTTTATTTAACAACAAAGTAAGGAAAGATTGGGGTAATAGAGCTTGTTATTATCTACGGTTGATAACTTCAATGCTGTAATTAGATGACAATTCTACAATTAATTCGCAAATCCATATCTTGTGTAGAGAAGGATCCCTTAACCAGCTTTCTCCCATTGATTTTTCATTCAAATTTACTTTCTGCTTTGTTATTCTTTACTTGCATTCTTATTTCATTTAGTTAATCAATCAACAAAAACCCCCCATTTAGTTTATTGTTGCTGGAAATAACAAATTCAATTAGAATCAATCCTCGTGGGAACGATATCTTACTTATCACTTTATTACTTGTGCGACTAGTATACTTGCTAGTTTCGAACGCATCAGTCTTTAATTGGGCTTTTAATATTTAATTAGGTCCAACCCAATTTTGTGTAGGCTTTTAATTAATCACATTAAGTATAAGCCCATTAATCGAATTAATTAAATTGGCCAAAATACTATATTATTTAATTAATCAAATTAATTAAATAATAAACCTTTTTACTAGTCAAATATAGTTAATTTAATACCTGGGTCTTATTCTCTAATAAATCCAATTAAATTAAATAATTAATTTCTCAAGTCTAATCCTTGTTCAGACAATTTATATCAATTACCTAGGTGACCTTGATGTACATAATTAATTACAAGCTCTAATAAGTTTGACTCAGTACCTTGTTATCTCATAACAGTAGTGGGCCCCACTTATTAATTTTGGTCCATTCTACTATAGGTCCAAAGCCGCACTCTTGAAATAAATACTCTTTACAAACAGCTTAATAATTTAATATGATTAAATTATTTCTTTAAGCTATATCCATTGAGCATTAGGTTTACATAACTACCCTTCATGGAATATCAATAATTAGAGCTAGATATGATTTACTGTGTTATCCCTCCAATTACATCTTGAGCCCTTGATACCTGTTTTACACCATTTAAATGAGTTGAGATTTATTAAAATAAATCTCAGTTTAATGAACCATTTTAATTGAACATTTGGCTAAGATTCTCTCAAAAGAAACCTTCTAAAACCATTAAGGTGGTATTTTGCAATCCTTTCGGAGTCATGAATTTCATATGTATGGTATAGTGTCTATTAGTATACAGATCCTACAATCCCAACTAGCTAAGGTATTGACCTTACCCTTTTAGATCTCACTTTTTATTCTAGTCAAAGACTATAGCCTGTATATTAGAGGTATATTACCGACTCAAGATTATGGTAGGAATGCCTTTAATGCTCAAGTGTAGAAATTCACATTAAGTTACAGTATTTTTCACTAAATGGATCATTTATATGTGGTCCGTCTTCAATGCATACATAATGCACAAGTGTCTTTGTCTTGAAGTCAACTACTTTGAATGGTTAGAGACCCACCATTTCTCCATTAAAGAAAACAACACTACAACCTTGTCTAAACAAAGCACCCAGCTGTTGCTTATAGGTTGTGAACTAAATTTTGAGCCGTGATAAAGTTCTATGTCTCATATATATCTTATATCTATAGAACTTTATCAATGTACAAGGTCTGGAGCCTTTAGTCATTGATATAGTCACACTTGGAAAATTTATAAATAATAAATTTTATTTATTTATAACAATAATGTTTACATGTTACAGAAAAACATTCATACTCTTAAGGCAGATCTCTAACAATCTCCTACTTACCCTTAGAATAGATGTGACATATTTACACATCTCCACGTTACACGATCTCTCGTATGAGATGGTATTTCCTTTCTATATGCTTTCCACTCTTATGGTTTCTAGGTTCCTAAGAATTAGCCATTACCCTCCTATTATCAACATAAAGTGTAATGGCTTTTTCTCCATTTGCAATAATTTCCAAATCTGTAAGGAACTTATAGAGCCATACTGTCTCCATGGTAGAGTTAGCAATGCAAGATTGCTTGATACTCCTCCATACTATGGCTCCACCACCTAAGGTGAAAATTGATCCCGAGGTTGACTTTCTAGAGTCTGAATCCGATTGGAAATCTAAATCCATAACCACCTAGTGTCAGATCACAACCAGAATATACAAGTATATATCCCTTTCTCCTATGAAGATACTTTAATATATGCTTTGCTGCAACACAATGCTCATAACTAGGATTTGACTGGTACTATTTAATAACTCCTACTGCATATCAGATATCTAGCCTAGCACTTAGCGTTGCATATATGATACTCCTAATAGCAGAGGCATATAGGGCTCATCTCATCTTTTTCTCTTCTTAAGAAAGCTTAAGTCTATGCCTAAAAGGTAACAATCCTTTCTTAGAGTTTTCCATTATAAACTTGGCCAATATCTTCTCTATATAAGAAGCTTAAGACAATGCTAGTTTCTTGTTCTTCCTATCCCTTATTGGTTGGATCCCAAGAACATAACTAGCCTCTTCCAAATCTTTCATTTGGAATTGCTAAGCCAGCCAAAATTTTATTGATGATAGTACATGTATATCATTCTGAATGAGCAGAATATCATCAACATACATAATGAGAAATACAACCTTTTGGCCTTGTATTCTTATGTAGACAAACGGCTCGTCTACGTTTTGAATAAAACGGTAAGTCTTGATAACTTAATCAAACCTAAAGTTCCAAGAACTTGATGCTTACTTAAGACCATGAATTAGACTTTTCAATTTGCAAACCTTTTACTCTTGGTCTTAGGCAAGAAGGTCTCGTAATAGTTTATCCCTTCCTTTTGGGAGTACCCTTAGCCACCAGCCTTGCTTTGAAGGTCTCTACCTTCCTATCAACTCATCCCTTTCTCTCATAGACCTACTTCCACCCTATAGGTTTTATCCTTTCAGGTGCATCTACAAGTTTCCAAACAGAATTATAATACATATATTCTATTTTTGACTCCATAGCCTTTTGCCAACCATTAGCATCAACATCTTTCACGCTTCTTCACAAGTAGTGGGATTAGATTCATTTCCGTCAATATCTTATGATACTCCTATGAATCTATCAAGTTGCCTTACAATCCTCCCACTACATGAGGGCATTATAAAAGTTTGTCTAACAATCCTCCCACTACGTCGAGGTACTATAGGAGCTTGTATGACTGGATCTTATATTTGTTTTATATTAGAAATAGATGTCGAACTTTTGAAACTATCATCACTTATCCGATCAGTGTTAGTTTCTTTGGACTTTTTTTTTAATACTACATTGCTTTTAGGCTTATAATTTTTCATATAGTTGACCTTTAAGTAATTTGCAGTCATACTGCAAATTCTTTCACTCTAGATTAACTATAGAAACAATATCCTCTTGTACCTTTTAGGGTTTCCTAGAACCAAATGGACAATTTTGAATAACTTACATGGATCAAGCCATGTCCAGAGGAGTTTGATTCCTTCTCTTTACTACTCTAGCGAGTTGGAATGGTATTTCATTGTCATGAGAGGTTTTTGCATTTTTACATATTTACCAAATGCTTTCTACCTTCTTCTTTTACTTTTTGAACTCTTCGAAAGTTCTAGATTTATAATACATTGGGTAGATATACTCATATTTTGATAATCATCTTATGAAATAAGCATATGTGCTTCTCCAACACTAATTGGTGAATAAACATTTTATGTACCATATCAGTACAATCTTTAGCTCTATTTCCTTTAAACTTAAAATGGCTTAGTGGAAAATTTCTTGCTAGGCTTGATTCACAAGTTGGTATAGGTATAACATCTAACGAACTTAGTTCTTATGCTTAACTATCCTTTGAATCCCTTTCCATAAAATTGGCCTAGTTAGAAATGCTAAAGATAAGTCTAATTAGTGTCAGACAATCTAACTCTTTCTTTATTTGACTTGGTGTCATTTGTTAATTTCAATTTTAGTTTTCCACCATAGGCAAATTGATATGTATAATTCCAAAAAAATAAAATTCTTTATTCTTTCTAATAACAACAAACTTGTTAAAAGAAAGTGAATAACCAGAATTTTAAATAAGTATCCGAAATTTAAAATTTCATACACAATATCTGGAAAAATAACAATTATCCAAAACTAAAAATATCAAAATGTGCAATTCTTTAATTGCATGAGCATACACCAACACTTCTTGTACAAGCCTTAAGCCAAGCTCAAGTTCATTTAGAAGTTGAGTCCTATTTAGCCTTTACAAAGAATACGTAAATGGTTAATATTCATAATTCAATAATTAATAGAATATTCTACAAAGAATGATTCTAGAAAAAAAAAATTGCTTAAACAAGCTTTAAATGCTATGCAATCTCTTTTCAAAAATGGCCTTTATCATTATAATGGAAACTTTTTCGAATTGGTTGGGCTTCATTCTTTGTCTCCGATGTTAAGGGTTTTCAAACCTTTCCATATCTGTTCTTGTAGACCTTACCCTTAAGGTTTCAAATTAGAAGAACACTGGACTTTTGTTTTAGCATTCTTAGTACCTTTCTTTAATTGGGCTTTTCAGAGAAATTATAATTCTTTATCAAAATCTATGTTTATTCAAAATAAAGAACAAGATAAAGAGTATAGTTTCATATCAATTTTGCCTCATGTAACAAGTGAAAAATGATATCTTTTACATTAGCCATATATAGAAACTTCAATTCTAACACTTGGTTCAAGGAAATAAATACATATAACTTAGCTATTGCATTCGCTTTCTCTCATTTTGCATAGCATTCTTTATTCTTGATGCATTCAAAACTAGTAAGTATACTAATCGCATAAGTAATAAAGTGATGAGTAAGATATCATTCTCACGAGAATTAATTATAATTAAATTTGTTATTGGAAAGCAACAATAAAATAAACATGAGGGGCTTTATTAAATGATTAATTAAATGAAATATGAATGTGAATAAAGAATAACAAAACACAACAGTGAATGACGCGAGAAATTAACCAATGAGAAAACGTGGTCAATGGATCATTCTCTACCACAAGATATGAATATGCGAATCAACTCTAGAATTGTCATCCAATTACAATATTGAAATTATCAGCCATAGATAACAAGCTCTGTTACCCCAATCTTTCCTTTGTCATTAAATAAAACAACCTCTTTATTTAAACTCTATCTGTTAAACAACCTAGAACAAGCTCTCTAAATTTAATTCAATGGAAGCATTACGATAAGAAAGATAGGTTGATATAAGCAATAAACACACAAGCTCGAATTATTTAACTTAGGTTATATTCTCCAATTACAATCTCCGATCACAATTTTGCTACTAACGATTATAAATTCAAGACAATTACGGATCAATATTTCTAGTCTAGTAATAGACTACAACCAGATTCTATTTAGTTGGCCACCCAAATAAAATTAGTAGGCAATCATAAGCGTTGAATACAGAAAAATATAAGCAACTTCAATTAGAGAATTGGATAATAATTTCTTAAACAATCAACTCACAAAAATCATATCTAGGGCTTTGAAATCACCCTCAACCAAATAGGATTTAGTTACACATGTTCAAATACAACATAAACATAATCCAATGTAGAGAAATTCCAGAAAATGAAAAGGAAAGAAAACACTTAGCAAATCTTTTGAAAATCTCCTCCGTAGATGAATCTCCTTAGGATTGTAGTTCCTCCTCTTTCCAAGCCTTCTTTGTCCTTCAAGAACTCTAAGAGATGAGAGAAATCAAGAGAGACAGCCTCCAACTCCTTCTCCCCCTTCTTGTTATGAAAATAAAACCCTAAAATATGTTTATATACTCTACTACAGTAACCTGCTATAGCGACCCGAATAATAACATGCTACAGTAATTTGTAAAATTATAATTCTGCACTACTCACACTATTTTGATCATAACTTCTAGTACACTATATGAATTCATGAACCGTAAATTTCTCTAGAAACTAGACTTCTAGAGCTTTCCAATGGTATAGAGCATATCACTTGGTTCATTGTATATCAATACAATTAAATCTAAGAAGTTGGTTTACTGGCAAAGGTGAAAATGAAAGGTTTTACTCCAATTTGGTGCAAGCCCCTCCAAAACTCCTACAAACATCAAAACAACACAAAAGCATAAAAATACTAAGGAATATAGCAAAGAAACATAGACAAATTGATATGAAAATAATATATAAATAGATACCTATCAAATTCCCCTACACTTAGACTTTGCTAGTCCTCGAGCAACTAAAACGATATGACAACAAAACTAAATCTAAATAGAATCACAAAAAAAATCAAAACACACAAATGCTTCAACTTGCAAATAGGCCTCCAAGATTGCACTTAATTATAACCCAAGGAAAACTTCAAAATTATGCACTTGATCATGAATTTCATCTCATAGATTAGTTTCGTTCCACTTCAATTCCTCAAGTGTGTGTATGTAAAGCCATTCTCACCTAATCACTTGTGACCCAAATGAGTTTATGCATAAAATGAATCATATTTACTAGTGAAGATGTGCGCATAAATAAACTCCATAGGCCTGTTTTTCAAGTCACTCTCCACTAATGTAGACAAGCGCAACACTAAAGATCAAGGAGGGCTTTATTAAGTTTGTAACGTTTGGCTTGGGTGAAGGTATGATAAAGAACAATAATTCAGCTCAAATCACCCAAAACACATAAATCATTCAAGACTATGTAGAACTCAACCCTAGAACATAAATTCATTTCAATTCACCAGGTGACTCCCCCAAGCTTATTTACAACATTCGATCTCTTATATATATATATAAAACAAAAGAAACATATACATATATATATATATATATATATATAGCAAAAGAAACCACACCCCCACACTTAGTTGTTTCATTCTTTTTAGGAACACTCAAAGGCATAGATTTCTTCTTCTTCTCTTTCTCTTCTTCTTTTTTTTTTTTTCATTTTTTTAACTACCCTTCCCCTACACTTAAACAACACATTGTCCTAAATGTTTAAGTACGTGGAAGATAACTATAGTTTTTTTTTCACAAATGTAATAGAACTTACTTTCATTGCTCATGACACCACACAACCTCCCTTAACCTTGCAAAATCATAGCACAGCTCAACATGTAATCGTGAATGATCCACTTGCTCAGAGGTAAGGGATAAACTGTTTGAAAAAATTCGTTTGAGGTTGGGAAATCTTTTAGTGAGTTAACAAGGAAAAAGGCTTAAATAGGCTCAAAGGGGTAACTAGGGATCATTTTCATTTAGGGTTGGTTAAGAAGGCTCAAACGGTCTAAAGATGACCTAAATCATTTTCCTAATGTTGTACAATCTAGGATTTCGCCTCGAGTTGCATAAACCTTCTCTAAGTAAACAAATAACTCAGTGATAATGGCCAAGTGCTCAATATTGTGCAAGGAATCAAAAGCAAAGCAAAAACCAATAAACAGTTCAAGCACACAGATCTATGCATCATTTATCGTTTTCCAAGAGTTATTCTCAATTCAATCGTTGCCTTATTATTGGCCCACAAAATGAAAGAAAAGAGGTATGTGGCGTTGTTAGACTTGAGTCAAGATTATATATTTCAACAATTCTTAGGACCAGTAGCCCACAGACTTAAGGTTTCTAGCCTATATACCTTTATTATGAATGAACAAAACAAGACACTTCAAACAATAGTAAATAAACAAACTAAAAATTTATTTTGGTAGAATGCGTTTCAAAGGTTAAAGAACCCTATATTCCGCCATTCTCAATTTTTCCACAATTTTTTTTTTTAATTGGACCTGCTAAAGACAAAAACACATAAAAACTTTAAATTACATAAAATTGAACTTCCTCATAAAATAACAAAATCCAAATGTCAGTAAACAAAAACAAGTTAGTTAGAATGGGTCTCAAAAGTTCAGAAGTTAGCTTCCTTATTCAGCCATTCTGGATTGAAGAGATCCAGAATGTGTTTCAAGAGAACTTGAACTTTTTAAGGCACCGTTCTAAAAGGCAAGATCAGAAAATATTACCCAGGGGGAAAGTCATAAGAAATAACCTGAAAAAATCTCAAATAAACACAATAAAAAGAAAGCAAATAAAAGTGAAGCAAACTGGCCAATCAAGATTACAGGTGAAGCATTAAATCAATTTTACGCCTTTTACTGTCTTCTGCAAACCAATCTATCCGAGCTGTTGCTGGATCATATGAATGGATGAATTCTTGTAGTTTCTCAATCAACTCATCTATAGTTGAAGCTGTAATCAGGATTTGCCTCGTCTACTGTGAGATAAAATTTTGTTCTACAACTTGATCAAGAAAAGAAAACAAACCATCCAAAAAATTATTGACATTTAACAAACCAATGGGTTTTTTGTGTGGATGTTTAGCTGTACCCAGGAGATGATTTGAAATATTTCCTCTAATGCATCATAACCACCCGGCAAAGCTATAAATGCATCAGAGTTAAAAAGCATATGTGCAATACGCTCATGCATGCTTAAGACCTGTAACTCTTCCCCTATTGTGTTGCCTATGATATGTCACACAGCTAGTGGTTTAGGGATAATGCCGAGAACTTGGCTCCCTCCTAGGGTTACAGCTATTGACACATACCTTATTAACCCAAGGCTACCCCCTCTATAAACAAAATGAATGCACCACTCAGCTAATACCCTACCAAGATCAAAAGCTGCTGCTACAAACTCTCCATCTTTACCAGATTGAGGTCCACAAAATACGCAAATGTTTTCGCAATCGTCGAATTGGTGTTTTCTTCATTTCTACATGTGCCCTAACCATGTGTAAGACAATGATGCACGTTAGGTGTTGTGTTTTTCAAGGTCAAAAGATGTTATAATAATGACACTTGAAAATATGAAGAATGGATGGATACACACGTAATGCTCTCAGATTTGACACATGGGGACATAATTTTGGTAGGGGTTGCTCGATGCATATTTATCGCCCCAAGAATTGAAAAATTGAGATATGCTTTCGACGGGGGTTGACAAAACCCCCACATGAGCTCATGTTATGGGTAGTCATGTGGTTTGTCAAAAAGAAAACTTGAAATTAAAACAAACAAAATCAACAAACAACAACAACACAAAGACAACAATAATAATCAAAGCAAACAAAACAAAAAATATAAATTTCAACAATAATAACACACATTCAAATATACAAGTAGTTGTGATTATGGCTCATATCTTCCTCTGATTTTATGTCTAGTTACGGCTGAAACGCCTTCTATGAGTTGGGGATATGCTTCCCAACCAGTTTTCTTATAAACTAACAAACAAGGTCTTTTTTATCAGATTCCCTAGACTATAATGCTACAGTTCATCACGAAATTGTGTCTATAGATTAAGCTCACGGTGAACAAGTCCACAAGAATGTAACTCAAGAGCTAGTAAAATATTATCTAGAGACTCATTACTCAGACCATTCTTAATGAACGTAAGTTTATCTTCTCTATTCCTCGACACAAAACCTAATGACCGACTACTCTGGTTACAATTCCATGTAGCACATTTATAACATACCTATAACCTCTTTGCTCTTCGTCTTTTGGCGTAATAGCTCTTCCCTATACCAGGCATGTATAATGTGAAATTAATATCAGGTTCACCAGATAATCTTACCTTGGCTTCGATAAGCCATCGGATATCCGCAAGCATTTTTAGGAGCATCAACATCCAAAGTCTAGTCAACCCTACTTTATAAATTTTGAACACAGCATTTTGAGGAAATGAAGAAAAATGTTTACAAAGGTTTGATAGAAAGATATCGATATCCATTGAAGACGAGAAAAAAAAAAGATATTACCGATAATGATTTTGAGTCTGTTCTTCTCCAAGATATTTACGCTTCAACCCTTCATGCAATGGGTGCATCCCCAGGCTGTTGTGCAAATGAGCGCAAAGCAAGGAATAATCAAATTAAGCAAAATAAAATAAAATAAAATAAAGACAAATAAAAGAAAAAAACACAATAGCGAACAAAAATAAAAAAAAATAACAAAGTAAATGAGACAGATGGCAAAGAGAGATAAAACCTTATCAAATATGATGGATGGCTCCCACAAGAGGAATCTTCTCGAGACACAAAAATTGATCATTACTACCTTCTTTTCTTTTTCTTTTTTTCTTTTTTCTTTTTTTTTTACATTTCAAAAACATTGGGTTGCCTGCCAATAAATGATTGGTTTAACGTCCTTAGCTTGACGTTACCTACCCTCACCCATCAAGATAAGTTGGCTCATAGGGTGGTACCTTCTCAATGTGCTGCATCACTGAATTTTCATCGTAAGGCTTCAACCTGTGTCCATTCACCTTGAATACTTTACCTGTTTTTAAGTTCCTGATTTCCACTGCACCATGAGAAAAGACATCAGTAATAACAAAGAGTCCAATCCATCGAGAACGTAATTTACTTGGAAATAACAAAGAGTCAATTTTTTGAACTTTTGGGATGACCGAGATGATTTCTCTGAGATTGTTCAAAGAGTGTGGTCTATGCCTATGGATGGTGATCCTATGTCTCGGGTCACGTATAAATTCGGTTTGTTAAAACGTGAGCTCAAGACTTTGCATGCCAAGGATTCTAGTCACATCTCTAGTAGGGTTATCGAGGCTAGGGCTCAGTGGGCTGCGGCTCAGTGATAGGTGTCTAATTATATATCATTTTCATATTAATTCGTCCATGTTTCTTTGCTATATTCCTTGGTACTTTTATGTTTTTGTGTGGTTTTTATATTTGTAGGATTTTTGGAGCAACTTGCACAAAAATGGAGTAAAACCCTTTATTTTCACCGCTACTAGTCAACATATTCTCGGATTTAATTGTATTGATATACAATGAACCCGATGACATATTATATACCGTTGGAAAGCTCTCGAAGTCTATTTTCAGGAGAAATTTACGGTTTATAAATCCATTCAGTGTACCAAAAGTTGTAATCAAAACAGTGTGAGAAGTATAGAAATGTAATTCCACAAATCACTGTAGCATGTATAATACGGGACACTGTAGCAAGGTTACTGTAGCAGAGTATTTAAACACATTTTAGGGTTTTATTTTCATAACTTGAAGAGGGGAGAACGTGGTGGAGGCTGCAGCTCTGGAATTCTTTCATCTCCTGGAGTTCTTGAAGGAGAAAGGAAGCTTGGAAAGAGGAAGAACTACAATCCAAAGAGAATTACATCAAATTTGCTAAGTTTTTCCCTTCCCTTTCATTTCTGGAATGTCTCCATGTTGTATTGTATTTACCACGTTCTTAAACATGTGTAACTGAATCTGAATTGGTTGAGGGTGATTTCAAAGCCCCTGATATGGTTTTTGTAAGTTGATTGTGCAAGAAGTTGTTATCCAATTCTCTAATTGAATTTGCTTGTATTTTCCTATATCTAATGCTTATGATTGCTTGCTGGATTGTATTTCGAATGGCCAACTGAATATAATCTGGTTGTTGTCTATTGCTAGACTAGAAATCTTGATCCGTAATTGTCTTGAATTTCTAATCCTTAGTAGCAAAATTGTGATCAGAGATTGCAATTGGAGAATACAACCTAAGTTAAATAATCCGAGCCTGTGTGTTTATTGCTTAGATCAACCTATCTTTCTTATCGTAATGCATCCATTGAATTAAATTTAGAGAGCTTGTTCTAGGTTGTTTAATGGATAGAGATTAAATAAAGAGCCTTGTTTTGCTTAACAACAAAGTAAGGAAAGATTGGGATAACAGAGCTTGTTGTTATCTACGGTTGATAATTTCAATGGTGTAATTGGATGACAATTCTATAATTAATTTACAAATCCATATCTTGTGGTAGAGAAGGATCCCTTAACCAGGTTTCTTTCATTGATTTTTCAATCTGTTTAAATTTGCATTGTGTTGTTCTTTACTTGCATTAATATTTCATCTAGTTAATCAATCAACAAAACCCCCCTCATTTAGTTTATTGTTACTTTCGAATAACAATTTCAATTAGAATCAATCCTCGTGGGAACGATATCTTACTTATCACTTTATTACTTGTGCGACTAGTATACTTGCTAGTTTCGAACGCATCAATTTTTTGGCGCCGTTGCCGGGGATTGATTTTCTAATCAATTTGTTATTTTGTTTTCATTGTTGATTCATATTTTTTTTGTTTTTCTTTTCTGATTGTTTGTGTTTAGGCGACATGGCAGTAAACTTCCAACAATTCAGTAGCCGATTTGAGCCACAAATACATTGGAGAGTAAATGAGGTAAGCACTCCGAACATTGAACAACAACTTTCTGAGCTAACCTCTCTTGTGGAAAACATGGCTGTAGGATATATACAGAAATCTTATGCATGTGGAGTATATTCTACCATGGAGCATCCAATGGACATGTATCCAACTTTACAAGAAGAAAATATGGAACAAGCCAATGCCATGGGTGGATTTTCAGGACAATCAAGGCAATGGTATGATCCCTTCTTTAATATTTACAATGCCGGATGGATAGATCACCCCAATTTTAGTTACGGGAATCATCAACCGATCGCCCCAAATGGCATATCAAATTGGCTGCCATTTCAAATGCAACCACCACCAATGCCACAACCAGCACCACAACTAGCTTCAGAAAACTCAGGTATGTCACTCCAAGATATTGTTAATGCACTTGCCACTAACACAATGCAATTCCAGCAGGAAACTGGGGCAAGGATCCAAAACCTCGCAAATCAAATGGGACAATTGGCCACTAGCATGAGCAAATTCGAGGGCCAAGGCTCAGAAGAATTATCTTGTCAAACGATGATCAATCCAAGAGAGAATTCTTGTGCGATAACTTTGCAAAATGAAGAGCAATTAGATGTCCTGCCAAAGAAATCACAAACTGATAAAGGAGATGACACCACTTCCACCATGAACAAAACACTGACTTCTCAGGTAAATCCTATAACTCCCATTCCTTCATATGTTTCTCCTCCACTTTTTCCTAGTAGATTTGCAAAATCGAAGGAGGAACAAGAACAAGAAATCCTGGAAACTTCTCACAAAATCGAGGTAAATATACCACTTCTGGATGCTATCGAGCAAGTACCTCATTATACAAAATGTCTCAAGGAGTTATGCACCAGCAAAAGAAAGTTAAAAAGAAATGAGAAAGTAAGTGTGGGGGAAGATGTTTCAGCTGTATTGCAAAGGAAAATTCCTCCAAAGTGCAAAGATCCAGGTACGTTCACCATGCCATGCACCATTGGTAAAACCAAGTTTGAAAGAGTTATGTTAGATTTAGAAGCATATATTAACATCATGCCATATTCTATTTATGCTTCTTTAAATCGTGGACCTTTTGCAGAAATTGGTATTACCATTCAAATTGCTGATCGTTTTAATGCATATACCAAAAGAGTTGTGGAAGATGTGCTTGTGCAGGTGAATCAATTGGTTTTCCCAGTAGACTTTTATGTTCTTGAAATAGAGGATGAGACATCTCCTAATCCAACACCGATTCTTATAGGGAGACCATTCTCGAAAACTGTTAGAACCAAGATTTATGTTCATGATGGCACTCTCATCATAGAGTTTGATGGCAAGGTGACATGTTTCAATATTTTTGAGGCAATGAGGTACTCTAGTGACTTACATTCTGTTTTTGCAGTTGACGTTGTTGATTCTTTGCCACAACAATATTTTGAGTTAACTCGCAAGAATGGATTGGATGTAGCTATTAGTGAGCATATAGGGACAGAAAATTCAATGAGTCAGGAATTTTGATACAAGTGTCCAAAGAAATGGAGGAAGCTGTGGCAAGCTTAGATGAGACCATAGCAATAACCACAAATAGGTATGATGTTTCGTACATTCAATTTACTTTATCTAATGAGAAACTTCTTCCTTCTGTGATGAAAGCCAATACCTTGGAGCTTAAGTCACTTCCAGATCATTTGAATCATGGATTCTTGGTGAGAATGATACTTTGCGAGTTACAATGGAAATGGGCCTTGCACGAATACAAGAAGAGAAACTCGTCCGAATACTTACAGATCAAAATAGCTATTGGGTGGACGATTGCTAACATCCAAGGCCCAGCCATATGCATGCACCAATTCTTGTTGGAAAAAGGATCCAAGCCCACTAGAGAAGCACAGCAGAGATTAGACCCTCCCATGATGGAACCAACGTCGGGCTGAGGACGTTAAACCAAGCGCTTATTGGGAGGCAACCCAATGTTTTTGAAAAATAAATTACAAAAAAAGAAAAGAAAAATAAAATGATGTAATGATGATTGATTTGTGCAACAGCTTGAGGAAACATTCAAACGGGAGTTGAAGCCATTGCCCGAAGGTTTGAAACGTGCATATTTGGGAGAAGAACAAATTCAATCGCATTATCGGTAATATCTCTCCTTTTCTCCTCTTCAATGGATGCTGATATCTTTCTATCGAACCTTCGTAAATATTTCCCTTCACTTCCTCAAAATGCTGTGTTTAAAATTTATAAAGTACGGATGACTAGACTTTGGGCGTTGATGCTCCTAAATGTGCCTGCGGATATCCGATGGCTTATCGAAGCCAAGGTGAGATTGTCCGGTGAGCCGGACATTAATCTCGCAAAATACATGCCTGGTCTAGGAAAGAGCTACTACGCCAAGAGGCGAAGAGCGAAAAGGTTACAAGTATGTTATAAATGTGCTAGATGGAATTGTAACCAGACTTGTCGTTCATTAGGTTTTGTGTCCAGGAATAGAGAAGATAAACTTTCATTTATTAAGAATGGTTTGAGTAATGAGTCGCTGGATAATGTTTTGTTAACTCTTGAGTCACATTCTTGTGGACTTGTTCAGCGTGAATTGCTTAATCTATGGACACAATTTCGTGATGAATTGCAGTGTTATAGTCTAGGGAATCTGACTAAAAACAACCCTGTTTGCCAGTTTATAAGAAAACTGGATGGGAAGCAAATCCCGACTCATAGAAGGCGTTTCAGCCGTTACTGGACGTAAAACCAGAGAAAGATGTGAGCCACAATCACAACTACTTGTATATTTGAATGTGTGTTGTTGTTGTCAAATTTTATTTTTTTTCTTGTTTCGTTTGATCTGATTATCAATGTTGTTTTGTGTTGTTGTTGTTTGTTGATTTTGTTTGTTTTAATTTCAAGTTTTCTTCTTGACAAACCATATGACCACCCTATGGCATAAGTACACGTGGGAGACAAGTGTGGAGGTTTTGTCAACCTCCACCGAAAGTATATCTCTATTTTTTCATGCTTCACGTGGGAGACAAGTGTGGGGTTTTGTCAACCCCCGCCGAAAGTGTATCTCCATTTTCCATGCTTCACGTGGGAGACAAGTGTGTAGGTTTTGTCAAACCTCGCCGAAAGCATATCTCATTTTTTCAAATCTTTGGGCGATAAATCTGCATCGAGCAACCCCCCCCCCCCCCCCCCCCCCCCCGAAATTATGTCCCCATGTGTCAAATTTGAGAGTTTTACGTGTGTATATATCCATTCTCCATATTTTCAAATGTCATTATTATAACCTGTCTTACACTTGAAAAGTATATTACCTAACGTGCATCATTGTCTTACACAAGGTTAGAGCACTTGTAGAAATGGAGAAAACACCAATTCGGCAATTCCAAAATATATGCGTATTTTGTGGATCGCAATTTGGTAAAGATGGAGAGTTTACAACAGCAACTCTTGATCTTGGTAGGACATTAGTTGCGAGGGGTATTCATTTGATTTATGGAGGGGGTAGTCTTGGGTTAATGGGGTGTGTGTCGACAGCTGCATCCTTGGGAGGAAGTAAAGTTCTCGGCATTATTCCCAAACCATTAGCTGTGCGAGATATCATAGGCAACACAATGGGGGAAGAGTTACAGGTCTCTAGCATGCATGAGCGTATTGCACATATGGTCATTAAATCTGATGCATTTATAGCTTTGCCCCGTGGTTATGGTACATTAGAGGAGATATTTCAAATCACCTCTTGGGCACAGCTAAACATCCATCGGAAACCCATTGGTTTGTTAAATGTCAATAATTTTTTTGATGGTTTGTTGTCTTTTCTTGATCAAGCAGTAGAAAAAAACTTCATCTCACAGTCGGCAAGGCAAATCCTGGTTACAGCTTCAATGCAGGGGAGTTAATTGACAAATTACAAGCTTTCGTCTATTCGCCTGATCCAACAATAGCTCGGATAGATTGGTTTAAAGAAGGCAATAAGAGGCGTAAACTGGATTTAACGCTCCATCTGTAATCTCTATCTGCTGGTTTGCTTCATTTTCGTTTGCTTTCTCTTTATTGTGTTTATTTGAGTTTTTTTATGTCATTTCTTTTGAGTTTTTTTCATGTTGTTTCTTTCACCCCAGGTATTTTCTAATCTTGGCTTTTAGAGTGGTGGCTTAAAAAGTTCTAGTTCTCTTGAAACGCTTTCTGGATTTCTTTAATCCATAATGGCTGAATAAGGAGGCTAACTTCTAAACATTTTAGACCCATTCTAACTTAATTGTTTTTGTTTGCTGACTTGTTGGACTTTGTTATTTTATGAGTAAGTTTAGTTTTATGTAATTTAGAGTTGTTATGTGTTTTTGTCTTTATCAGTTTCGATTCAAAAAAAAAAAATTTGTGGAAAAACCTGAGAATGCAGAATATGGGGTTTCTTTAGCCCTTGAAACGCATTCTCTCTAAATAAATCTGTAGTTTATTTATTTCATGTTATTTGAAGTGTCTTGTTTCTTGTTTTGTTCTTTCATAATAAAGGTATATAGGCTGGAAACCTTAAGTCTGCGGGCTACTGGTCCTAAGGATTGTTGAAATATACAATTTTGACTCAGGTGTAACAACGCCACGTACCTCTTTTCTTGCATTTTGTGGGTCGATGATAAGATAATGATTGAATTAAGAATAACTCTTGGAAAATAATAAATGGTGCATGGATCTGTGTGCTTGAAATGTTTATTGGTTTTCGCTTTGCTTTTGATTCCTTGCGCAACATTGAGCACTGCGCTATTATCACTGAGTTATTTGTTCACTTAGAGAAAGTTTATGTAATTTAAATGTTTCTTCAGATTTCAATGAATTCTAGAACTTGTTTGATGGTTACTCAAGGCGAAATCCTAGGCTGTGCAACATTGGGAAAATGATTTAGGCCATCTTTGGACCGTTTGAGCCTTAATAGCCAACCTTGACTGAAATTGATCCCTAGTTACCCCTTTGAGCCTCTGTAAGCCTTTTTCGTTGTTAACTCACTAAAACATTTCCTAACCTCAAATGAATTTTTTTCAAATAGTTTATCCCTTACCTATGAGCGTGTAAATCATTCACAATTAAATTTTGAGCTATGTTCTGGTTTTGGGAAGTTAGAGGAGGTTGGGATGTGTCATGAGCAATGCAAGTGAGTTCTATTGTGTTTGAAAAAAAAAAAGAAGAAGAAAAAAGCCAATCTATACTTATCATCCACGTACTTACACATTGAGGACAATGTGTTGTTTAAGTGTGGGGGAGGGGAAGTTTAATAAAAAAAAAAGAAAAAAAGAAAAAAAAAGAGAACAAAAGAAGAAGAATAAGAGATCTATACACTTAAGTGTTCTTGAAAAGAATGAAACAACAAAGTGTGGGGGTGTAGTTTTCTTTTGTTTTCTGCAAAAAAAAAAAAGAAAAAGATTGAGTGTTCTAAATAAGTTTGGGGAGTAACCTGGTGAATTGAAATGAAGTTGTGTTATAGGGTTGAGCTCTACATAGTCTTGAATGATTTATGTGTTTCTGGGTGATTTAAGCCAAATTATTATCCTTTACCATACCTTCACCCAAGCCAAACGTTACAAGCTTAATAATGTCCTACTTGATCCTTGGTGCTGTGCATGTCTACATTAGTGGAGAGTGACTTGAAAAGCAAGCCTATGGAGTTCATTTATACACACATCTTCAATATTAACTATGATTCATTTTTATGCATAAACTCATCTGGGTTACAAGTGATTAGGTGAGAATGGCTCTACACACACACACTTGAGGAATTGAAGTGAAGCGAAACTAATATTTGATATGAAATTCTTGATCAAGTGCATTATTTTGAAGTTTTCCTTGGGTTATAATTAAGTACAATCTTTGAGGCCTATTTGCAAGATGAAGCATTTGTGTGTTTTAATTTTTTGTTGATTCTGTTTCGGTTTAGTTTTATTTCATATTGTCGTAGTTGCTCGAGGACTAGCAAAGTCTAAGTGTGGGGGAATTTGATAAGTGTCTATTAATATATCATTTTCATATCAATTCGTCCATGTTTCTTTGCTATATTCCTTGGTATTTTTATGTTTTTGTGTGGTTTTGATATTTGTAGGAGTTTTGGAGCAACTTGCACAAAAATGGAGTAAAACCCTTCATTTTCACCTCTGCTAGTCAACCATCTTCTCGGATTTAATTGTATTGATATACAATGAATCTGATGACATATCATATACCGTTGAAAAGCTCTCGAAGTCTACTTTTTGGAGAAATTTACGGTTTATGAAATCCATTCAGTGTACCGAAAGTTGTAATCAAAACAGTGTAAGAAGTGTAGAAATGTAATTCCACACATCACTGTAGCATGTATAATACGGGGCACTGTAGCAAGTCACTGTAGCAGAGTATTTAAACACATTTTAGGGTTTTATTTTCATAACTTGAAGAGGGTAGAACGTGGTAGAGGCTGAAGCTCTGGAATTCTTTCATCTCTTGGAGTTCTTGAAGGAGAAAGGAAGCTTGAAAGAGGAAGAACTACAATCCAAAGAGAATTACATCAAATTTGCTAAGTTTTTCCCTTCCCTTTCATTTTCTGGAATGTCTCCATGTTGTATTGTATTTACCACGTTCTTAAACATGTGTAACTGAATCTGAATTGGTTGTGGGTGATTTCAAAGCCCCTGATATGGTTTTTGTAAGTTGATTGTGCAAGAAGTTGTTATCCAATTCTCTAATTGAAGTTGCTTGTATTTTCCCATATCTAATGCTTATGATTGCTTGCTGATTGTATTTGGAATGGCCAACTGAATAAAATCTGGTTGTTGTCTATTGCTAGACTAGAAATCTTGATCCGTAATTGTCTTGAATTTCTAATCCTTAGTAGCAAAATTGTGATCAGAGATTGCAATTGGAGAATACAACCTAAGTTAAATAATCCGAGCTTGTGTGTTTATTGCTTAGATCAACCTATCTTTCTTATCGTAATGCATCCATTGAATTAAATTTAGAGAGCTTGTTCTAGGTTGTTTAATGGATAGAGATTAAATAAAGAGCCTGTTTTATTTAACAACAAAGTAAGGAAAGATTGGGATAACAGAGCTTGTTGTTATCTACGGTTGATAATTTCAATTGTGTAATTGGATGACAATTCACAAATCCATATCTTGTGGTAGAGAAGGATCCCTTAACCAGGTTTCTCTCATTGATTTTTCAATCTGTTTAAATTTGCATTGTGTTATTCTTTACTTGCATTAATATTTCATTTAGTTAATCAATCAACAAAACCCCCCTCATTTAGTTTATTGTTCCTTTCGAATAACAAATTCAATTAAAATCAATCCTCGTGGGAAAGATATCTTACTCATCACTTTATTACTTGTGCGACTAGTATACTTGCTAGTTTCGAACGCATCACTCAGGCTGCTCTGGATGAGAGCCCTTATTCCCCAGAATGTATTTTGGCTGAGAGGGATTTTGCTAAGCAGTATTCCCAATTGTGCAGGGACGAGGAGGCTTTCTTTCGGCAGAGGTCAAGGATGCAATGGCTCTCTTTAGGGGATCAAAATACCAAGTTCTTTCACATTTCTCTGATCCATAGACAGGTCAGGAATTGAATTCATCAGCTTGAGGATGAGGATGGTACCATCGTTACAGATCAAGGCGACTTAAGTCATCTGGCTGTAAAGTATTTTCAGAAGTTGCTTACAGCTCGTTCTCGACCTTCTATTATAGATGCATCTCGGTTTTTATCTAGAAGAGTTTCTGAGGAGATGCTGCCTTCTTTGGTATGCCCTATTATTGATGATGAGATCAAGTCAGCTTTATTCTCGATTCCCGATGATAAAGCTCCAGGACCAGATGGGTCTCTGTTCTTTAAAAGGGCTTGGGATATTATTAGTGTGGAGTTTAAAGCTGTTGTGCGCTACTTCTTCACGACTTGCCGGATGCCAAAGTGTGTTAATGCCACTAGGATTGCCTTGGTCCCCAAGGTTGAGACTCCGAGGACTATGAGTGACTTTCGACCAATCTCTTGTTGTAATGTGCTTTACAAATGTATCTCTAAAGTGATAGTGAATCGGTTCAAAGCAGTCTTACCTGATGTGATTGGGAGTTCGTAGTCTGCTTTTGTCCCAAGTCGAAGGATCTCTGATGCCATTCTATTGACTCAAGAGCTGATGCATAATTACCATCTTGGGTGCTCGCCTCCCCGGTG
This sequence comes from Boswellia sacra, assembly GCA_013180625.2. Lineage (NCBI taxonomy): Eukaryota > Viridiplantae > Streptophyta > Magnoliopsida > Sapindales > Burseraceae > Boswellia > Boswellia sacra. The sequence continues at coordinate 6,418 of SNVD02012441.1, read as the reverse complement.
CACTTTAAAAGTGGATATTCGCAGAGCTTTTGATACTGTCAATTGGGATTTCATCTTTTTGGGGTTAAGGACGATCGGTATTCTAGAGTGTATGGTTCGATGGATTGCGACGTGCATGTCTTCTGCACATTTCTCGGTTGCTTTAAATGGACAGCTTCATGGGCTCTTTCCCACCTCCAGAGGAGTTCGACAGGGTGATCTGTTGTAACCATACCTTTTTGTGTTGGCCATAGAAGGTTTGAGTGGTATTCTTCAGGAGGCTTCTCAAAGGCCTGACTTTCAATATCATTGGAGATGTCAGCAGGTTTCTGATAGGTGTCTATTTATATATCATTTTCATATTAATTCGTCCATGTTTCTTTGCTATATTCCTTGGTATTTTTATGTTTTTGTGTGGTTTTGATATTTGTAGGAGTTTTGGAGCAACTTGCATAAAAATGGAGTAAAACCCTTCATTTTCACCTCTGCTAGTCAAGTGATCTTCTCGGATTTAATTGTATTGATATACAATGAACCCGATGACATATTATATACCGTTGGAAAGCTCTCGAAGTCTATTTTCTGGAGAAATTTACGGTTTATAAATCCATTCAGTGTACCAAAAGTTGTAATCAAAACAGTGTGAGAAGTATAGAAATGTAATTCCACAAATCACTGTAGCATATATAATACGGGACACTGTAGCAGGTTACTGTAGCAGAGTATATAAACATATTTTAGGGTTTTATTTTGATAACTTGAAGAGGGGAGAATGTGGAGAAGGCTGCATCTTTGGATTTCTCTCATGTCTTGGAGTTCTTGAAGGAGATTGAAGGCTTGGAAAGAGAAAGAACTACAAATCCTAAGAGATTTCATCAGATTTGCTAAGTTTATCATTTCCCTTTCATCTTCTGGAATTTTTATGTATTGTATTGTATTTATGACGTTTTTGAACATGTGCAACTGAATATGAATTGGTTGAGGGTGATTTCAAAGCCCTTGATATGGTTTTTGTGAGTTGATTGTGTAAGAAATTGTTATCCAATTCTCTAATTGAAGTTGCTTGCATTTTCCCATATCTAATGCTTATGATTGCTTGCTGATTGTATTTGGGCTGGCCAACTGAAGATAATCTGGTTGTTATCTATTACTAGACTAGAAATCTTGATCCGTAATTGTCTTGAATTTCTAATCATTAGTAGCAAAATTGTGATCAGAGATTGCAATTGGAAAATACAACCTAGGTTAAATAATCCTAACCTGTGTGATTATTGCTTAGATCAACCTATCTTTCTTATCGTAATACTTCCATTGAATTAAACTTAGAGAGCTTGTTCTAGGTTGTCTAATGGATAGAGATTAAATAAAGAGCTTGTTTTATTTAACAACAAAGTAAGGAAAGATTAGGATAACAAAGCTTGTTGTTATCTACGGTTGATAATTTCAATGGTGTAATTGGATGACAATTCTATGATTAATTCACAAATCCATATCTTGTGGCAGAGAAGGATCCCTTAACCATATTTCTCTCATTGATTTTTCACTCAAATTAACTTTCTGTTTTGTTATTCTTCATTTGTATTCTTAGTTCATTTAGTTAATCATTCAACAAAACCCCTCTTATTTAGTTTATTGTTGCTGGAAAATAACAAATTCAATTAGAATCAATCCTCGTGGGAACGATATCTTACTCATCACTTTATTTCTTGTGCGACTAGTATACTTGCTAGTTTCGAACGCATCAAGTTTTTGGCGCCGTTGCCGGGGATTGATTTTCTAATCGATTTGTTATTTTGTTTTCATTGTTAATTTGTGTTTTTTTTTTGTTTTTCTTTTTTGATTGTTTGTGTTTAGGCGACATGGCAGTAAACTTCCAACAATTCAGCATCGGATTGGAGCCACAACTACCATGGAGAGTAAATGAGGTAAGCACTCCGAACATTGAACAACAACTTTCTGAGCTAACCTTTCTTGTGGAAAACATGGCTGTAGGACAAATGCAGAAATCTTATGCATGTGGGGTATATTCTACCATGGAGCATCCAATCGACATGTATCCAACTTTACAAGAAGGAGATATGGAACAAGCCAATGCCATGGGTGAATTTCCAGGACAAATGAGGCAATGGTATGATCCTTTCTCTAGCACTTACAATGCTGGATGGGAAGATCAACATAATTTCAGTTGCTGGAATCATCAACCAATCACTCCAAATGTGATACCAAATCGGCCATAAAGTTTCAATCAACCTAGAGTGCAGCAACCATTTCAAATGCAACCACCACCAATGCCACAACCTGCACCACAACCAGCTCCAAAAAACTCAGGTATGTCACTCCAGGATATTTTTAATGCACTTGCCACTAACACAATGCAATTCCAGCAGGAAACTGGGCCAAGTATCCAAAACCTCGCAAATCAAATGGGACAATTGGCTACTAGCATGAGCAAATTCGAGGGCCAAGACTCAGAAAAATTATCTTCTCAAACGGTGATCAATCCAAGCGAGACTGCTAGTGCGATAACTTTGCGAAGTGGAGAGCAATTAGATGTCTTACCATGAAAATCACAAACTGATGAGGGAGATGACACCACATCCACCATAAACAAAACATTTACTTCTCTGGTAAATTCTATAACTCCCATTCCTTCATATGTTACTCCTCCACTTTTTTCTAGTAGATTTGCAAAATCGAAGAAGGACGAACAAGAACAGAAAATCCTGGAAACTTCTCACAAAATTGAGGTAAATATACCACTTTTGAATTCTATCGAGCAAATACCTCATTATACAAAACGTCTTAAGGAGTTATATACTAGCAAGAAAAAGTTAAAAAGAAATGAGAAAGTAAGTGTAGGGGAAAATGTTTCAGCTGTTCTACAAAGAAAAATTCCTTCGAAATGCAAAGATCCAGGTACGTTCACCATTCCATACACCATTGGTAAAACCAAGTTTAAAAGAGCTATGTTAGATTTAGGAGCATCTATTAATGTCATGCCATATTCTATTTATGCTTCTTTAAATCTTGGACTTTTGCGAAAACTGGTATTACCATTCAAGTTGCTAATTATTTTAATGCATATCCCAAAAGAGTTGTGGAAGATGTGCTTGTGCAGGTGAATCAATTGGTTTTCCCAGCAGACTTCTATGTCCTTAAAATAGAGGATGAGAAATCTCCTAATCCAACACCAATTCTTTTAGGGAGACTATTCTTGAAAACTGCTAGAACAAAGATTGATGTTCATGATGGCATTCTCACCATATAGTTTGATGGCAAGGTTATCCGTTTCAATATTTTTGAGGCAATGAGGTACCCTAGTGACTTACATTCTATTTTTGTAGTTAATGTTATTGATTCATTGCCACAACAATATTTTGAGTTAACTCGCAAGGATGGATTAGAAGTGGCTTTTAGTGAGCACATAGGGACAGAAAATTCCAAGGAATCAAGAAGGTTGATACAAGTGTCCAAAGAAATGGAGGAAGCTATGGCATGCTTAGATGAGACTACAGCTATAATCACAAATAGGTATGATGTTTTATACATTCAATTTCCTTTATCTAATGAGAAAATTCTTTCTTCTATGATGAAAGCCTCTACCTTGGAGCTTAAGCCTCTTCCAGATCATTTGAAGCATGGATTTTTGGGTGAGAATGATTCTTTGCCAGTTACAATAGAAATGGGCCTTGCACCAATACAAGAAGAGAAACTCGTCCGAGTACTTAGAGATTGCAAAACAGTTATTGGGGGGACAACTGCTCACATCCAAAGCCCAGCCATACGCATGCATCATTTCTTGTTGGAAGATGGATCCAAGCCCACTAGTAAAGCACAACAGAGATTGGATACTCCCATGATAGAACCAACGTCGGGCTGAGGACGTTAAACCAAGCGCTTATTGGGAGGCAACCCAATGTTTGTGAAAAATAAATAAAAGAAAAGAAAAGAAAAATAAAATAAGGTAATAACGATCGATTTTTGTGTCTCGAGGAGATTCCTTTCGTAGGCCATCAAATTGATCAGGTTTTATCTCTCTTTGCCATCTGTCTTATTTGTTTTTATATTTTTATATTTGTTTTTTATTTTTGTTTGCTATTGTGTTGTTATCTTTTTTATGTGTCTTTAGTTTCGTTTCTGCTCTTTTGTTTTCCTTCCTTTTGTTTAATTTGATTATTCCGTACTTTGAATTTATTTGTGCAACAGCTTGAGGAAACATCCAAACGGGAGCTGAAGTCATTGCTCGAAGGTTTGAAACGTGCATATCTTGGAGAAGAATAGACTCAAACGAATTCTTGGTAATATCTTTCCTTTTCTCCTCTTCAATAGATGCCGATATCTTTCTGTCGAGCCTTCGTAAATATTTCCCTTCACTTCCTCAAAATGTTGTCTCCAAAATTTATAAAGTACAGATGACTAGACTTTGGGCGTTGATGCTTCTAAATGTGCCTATGGATATCCGATGGCTTATCGAAGCCAAGGTGACATTGTCCGGTGAGCCTGACATTAATCTCGCAAAATACATGCCTGGTCTTGGAAAGAGCTACTACGCCAAGAGGCGAAGAGCGAAAAGGTTACAAATATGTTATAAATGTGTTAGATGGAATTATAACCAGACTTGTCGTTCATTAGGTTTTGTGTCCAGGAATAGAGAAGATAAACTTTCATTTATTAAGAATGGTCTGAGTAATGAGTCGCTGGATAATGTTTTATTAACTCTTGGGTCACATTCTTGTGGACTTGTTCAGCGTGAATTGCTTAATCTATGGACACAATTTCGTGATGAATTGCAGTGTTATAGTCTAGGGAATCTGACTAAAAACGACCCTGTTTGCCAGTTTATAAGAAAACTGGATGGGAGCAAATCCCCGACTCATAGAAGGCGTTTCAGCCGTTACTGGACGTAAAACCAGAGGAAGATGTGAGCCACAATCACAACTACTTGTATATTGGAATGTGTGTTGTTGTTGTAGAATTTTTTTTCTTGTTTCGTTTGATCTGATTATCAATGTTGTTTTTGTGTGTTGTTGTTTGTTGATTTTGTTTGTTTTAATTTCAAGTTTTCTTTTTGACAAACCATATGACTACCCTATGGCATAAGTACACGTGGGAGACAAGTGTGGAGGTTTTGTCAACCTCCACCGAAAGTGTATCTCTATTTTTTATGCTTCAGTGGGAGACAAGTGTGGGGGTTTTGTCAACCCCCGCCGAAAGTGTATCTCCATTTTCCATGCTTCACGTGGGAGACAAGTGTGTAGGGTTTGTCAAACCTCGCCGAAAGCATATCTCATTTTTTCAAATCTTGGGGCGATAAATCTGCATCGAGCAACCCCCACCGAAATTATGTCCCCATGTGTCAAATTTGAGAGTTTTACGTGTGTATATATCAATTCTCCATATTTTCAAATGTCATTATTATAACCTGTCTTACACTTGAAAAGCATATTACCTAACGTGCATCATTGTCTTACACAAGGTTAGAGCACTTGTAGAAATGGAGAAAACACCAATTCGGCAATTCCAAAATATATGCGTATTTTGTGGATCGCAATTTGGTAAATATGGAGAGTTTACAACAGCAGCTCTTGATCTTGGTAGGACATTAGCTGCGAGGGGTATTCATTTGATTTACAGAGGGGGTAGTCTTGGGTTAATGGGGTGTGTGTCGACAGCTGCATCCCTGGGAGGAAGCAAAGTTCTCAGCATTATCCCTAAACCATTAGCTGTACGAGATATCGTAGGCAACACCATGGGGGAAGAGTTACAGGTTTCTAGTATGCATGAGCGTATTGCACATATGGTCAGTAAATCTGATGCATTTATAGCTTTGCCCGGTGGTTATGGTACATTAGAGGAGATATTTCAAATCACCTCTTCGGCACAGCTAAACATCCATCGGAAACCCATTGGTTTGTTAAATGTTAATAATTTTTTTGATGGTTTGTTGTCCTTTCTTGATCAAGCTGTAGAAAAAAATTTCATCTCACCGTCAGCAAGGCAAATGCTGGTTACAGCTTCAACTGCAGGAGAGTTAATTGAAAAACTACAAGAATTCGTCTATTCACCTGATCCAACAATGGCTCGGATAAATTGGTTTGGAGAAGGCAACAAAAGGCGTCAACTGGATTTAACCCTCCATCTGTAATCTCTATTTGCTGGTTTGCTTCGTTTTTGTTTGCTTTCTTTTTAGTGTGTTTATTTAAGATTTTTCATGTCATTTCTTGTGAGTTTTTTCAGGTTATTTCTTTCGTCCCAGGTAATATTTTCTAATCTCGGTTTTTAGAGTGGTGGCTTTAAAAGTTCAAGTTCTCTTGAAACGCATTCTGGATCTCTTCAATCCATAATGGCTGAATAAGGAGGCTAACTTCTAAACTTTGTAGACCCATTCTAACTAACTTGTTTTTGTTTGCTGACTTGTTGAACTTTGTTATTTTATGAG
>SNVD02012440.1:0-69255 GCA_013180625.2 Boswellia sacra | reverse complement strand
GAAAAAGTTTCTCATTAGATAAAGGCAATTCAATGTACGAAACATCATACCTATTTGTGGTGATAGCTATAGTCTCATCCAAGCTTGCCACCGCTTCCTCCACTTCTTTAGACAAATGTATCAACTTTCCTGGTTCTTTGAAACTTTCTGTCCTTATGTGTTCACTAATGGCTACTTCCTATTCATCTTTGCGAGTTAACTCAAAAAATTGTTGTGCCAAAGAATCAATGACATCAACTGCAAAGACAGATTGTAAGTCAGTAGGGTATCTCATTGCCTCAAAAATATTGAAGCGAATCACCTCGCCATCAAATTCCATGGTGAGAGTGCCATCATGAACATCAATCTTCGTTCGAGCAGTTTTCAAGAATGGCCTCCCCAAAAGAATCGGTGTTGGATTGGGAGATGTCTCATCCTCCATTTCCAGAACATAGAAGTCTGCTGGAAAAACCAATTGATTCACCTGCACAAGCACATCTTCCACAACTCCCTTGGGATATGCATTAGAACGATCAGCAAGTTGAATTACAATAACAGTTTTCGCAAGGGGTCCAAGATTCAAAGAAGCATAAATAGAATATAGCATGACATTAATAGATGCTCCTAAATCTAACATAGCTCTTTCAAACTTGGTATTACCAATAGTGCATGGAATGGTGAACGTACCTGGATCTTTGCATTTCGGAGGAATTTTTCTTTGCAATACAGCTGAAACATTTTCCCCCACACTTAACTTCTCATTTCCTTTCAACTTCCTCTTGTTGGTGCATAACTCTGTATCTCCTTCACCTCGATCTTGCGAAAAGTTTCCAGGATTTCCTGTTCTTGTTCCTCCTTCTTTGATTTTGCAAATCTGCTAGGAAAAGGTGGAGGAGTAACATATGAAGGAATATGGGTTTTCGGATTTACCTTAGAAGATGATGTTTTATTCATGGTGGAAGTGGTGTCATCCCCTTCATCAGTTTGTGATTTCTTTGGTGGAATCTCTAATTGTTTCCCACTTCTCAAAGTTACAGCACTAGCATTCTCTCTTGGATTGATCACCGGCTGAGAAGGTAATTTTCCTGAGCTTTGACTCTCAAATTTGCTCATGTTAGTGGCCAATTGTCCCATTTGATTTTCCAGGTTTTAGATACTTGCCCTAGTTTCCTGCTGAAATTGCATTGTGTTAGTGGCAAGTGCTTTAACAATATCCTGGAGAGACATACCTGAATTTTGTGGAGCTGGTTGTGGTGCTGGTTGTGGTTGTGCTTGAAATGGTTGCTGCACCCTTGGTTGATTGAAACCTGGTGGTCGATTTGGTATGGCATTTGGGGCAATTGGTTGATGATTCCCATATCTTAAATTAGGGTGATCTCTCCATCCAGCATTGTAAGTATTGGAGAAAGGGTCATACCTTTGCCTTGGTTGTCCTGGAAATCCACCCTGGCATTGGCTTGTTCTGTATCTCTTTCTTGCAAAGTTGGACACATGTCGGTTGGATGGTCCATGGCAGAACATACTCCACATGCATAAGATTGCTGCATATATCCTACAGCCATTTTTTTTACAAGAGAGGTAAGTTCACAAAGTTGTTGTTCAATGTTTGAAGTACTTACCTCATTTACTCTTTTTGGTAGTTGTGGCTCAAATTGACTGCTGAATTGTTGGGAGTTCGCTGCCATGTCACTAATCAAACGTCTTGCCACGTTCGGTGTTTTATTAACTAGTGCTCCACCACTAGCAGCATCAATGATACTCCTTTCCATGGGTAGGAGACCCTCATAGAAATATTGAATTAGGAGTCCATCACTAATTTGGTGGTTTGGACAGCTAGCACATAACCTTTAAATCTCTCCCAATATTCATGAAGTGATTCTCCATTGTGTTGTCGAATGCCACTAATATCTTTTCTAATATTTGTAACTTTCGAGGCTGGAAAGTATTTCTCCAAAAAGAGTTTACTCATCTCATTCCAAGTGGTAATGGTACCTGGTGGTAGGTAGTATAACCAATCTTTTGCCGAATCTGCTAATGAGAATGGGAAAGCTCTCAATTTAATTTGCTCTTCAGAAACGCCGGTTGGCTTCATACTTGAGCATACCACATGAAATTCTTTGAGGTGTTTGTTCGGATCCTCTCCTGCAAAACCATGAAATGTAGGCAAGAGATGAATCAGTCCAGATTTAAGTTCAAAATCTATCTCAGAATTGGTGCTTATGCATAGCGGTTGTTGATCAATAATTGGAGCCGCTAACTCCTTAAGAGTCTGATCGTTTTCCATCGCCATTGCTTCCGATTCAGATTTGATTGAACTGCAAGAAGATGGGAGGGAAGTATGTCGTGCAAGGTCAAATTCTGGAGGTGGAGTTGAAATTGACTGATTTAGTCTTAAATTCGAGGATTGGAGAAACTCCTTAATTCTCTTAAGTCGTTGATCCGCTTCTCCCTCTGACATAAAAGCCTAAACACAAACAATCAGGAAATAACAATCAAGAATCAGTAGTAAAAACAGAATAACAAATTGATTAGAAAATCAATCCCCGGCAACGGCGCCAAAAACTTGATGCGTTCGAAACTAGCAAGTATACTAGTCGCACAAGTAATAAAGTGATAAGTAGATATCGTTCCCAGAGGATTGATTCTAATTGAATTTGTTATTTTCCAGCAATAATAAACTAAATAGGGGGTTTTTTGTTGATTGATTAACTAAACTTAATACGAAAGCAAATAAAGAATAACACAAAGAAAAGTTCAATGGAGTGAAAAATCAATGAGAGACACTTGGTTAAGAGTTCATTCTCTGCCACAAGATATGAATTTGTGAATTAACCTAGAATTGTAATCCAATTACAGCATTGAAGTTATCAACCGTAGATAACAACAAGCTCTGTTATCCCAATCTTTCCTTACTTTGTTTTTAAATAAAACAAGCTCTTTATTTAATCTCTATCCATTAAACAACCTAGAACAAGCTCTCTAAGTTTAATTCAATGGAAGCATTACGATGAGAAAGATAGGTTGATCTAAGCAATAATCACACAAGTTCGGATTATTTAACCTAGGTTGTATTTTCCAATTGCAATCTTTGATCACAATTTTGCTACTAATGATTGGAAATTCATGACGATTACGGATCAAGATTTCTAATCTAGTAATAGACAACAACAGATTATATTCAGTTGGCCATTCCAAATACAATCAGTAAGCAATCATAAGCATTAGATAAGGAAAAATACAAGCAACTTCAATTAGAGAATTGGATAACAATTTCTTACACAATCAACTCACAAAATCCATATCAAGGGCTTTGAAATCACCCTCAACCAATTCAGATTTAGTTACACATATTCAATCAGAATAACAAATACAATACAGAGAAATTCCAGAATTGAAAAGGAAAGAAAGAACTTAGCAAATTCTTTGAAAATCTTCTTTGTAGATGAATCTTCTTGGAATTGTAGTTCCTCCTCTTTCAAAATCTTCTTTCTCCTTCAAGAACTCCAAGGGATGAGAGAAATCTAGAAATGCAGCCTCCTCCCACGTTTTCCCCTCTTCAAGTTATGAAAATAAAACCCTAAAATGTGTTTAAATACTCTGCTACAGTAACCTGCTACAGTGCCCCGTATTATACATGCTACAGTGATTTGTGGAATTACATTTCTATACTTCTCACACTGTTTTGATTACAACTTTTGGTACACTGAATGGATTTATAAACCGTAAATTTCTCCAGAAAATAGACTTCGAGAGCTTTCCAACGGTATATAATATGTCATCGGGTTCATTGTATATCAATACAATTAAATCCGAGAAGATGGTTGACTAGCAGAGGTGAAAATGAAGGGTTTTACTCCATTTTTGTGCAAGTTGCTCCAAAACTCCTACAAATATCAAAACCACACAAAAACATAAAAATACCAAAGAATATAGCAAAGAAATATGGACGAATTGATATGAAAATGATATATAAATAGACACTTATCAAGGCCACATGGGAGTTAAGAGTTAGAGATTCAAAGAAAGTATCCTGAGCTTTTGAATGCAAGAGGTAATTTCTTAATCATATTTTCAAATTTCGAGGACGAAGTTCTTTTTTAGGAGGGTAGGTTGTAGAGTTCCAAAAAAATGTATGTATATATATATATATTACAAAATTTGAAAACTATGCTTAAGGGTATTTGAGTAATTTTATTTGAATTTGATGGGCTTTAGGCCATGAAGTAGTTGTAAAACCATGTTTAAATAAATGAGAATTGGGTTTGGAAAATAAGTGGATTTAGGCCCATGAATTAAGGCCTTGTATATATAAAAGACATTAGGATTCCAAAGGGGGCGGATTTTTTTCTTTCATTTTGGGGATAGAAAAGGAGAGTCTTACGGCTAAAGGGAGAGAGAGAGAAGAAGGAGAAGAAGAAAAAGAGAAGGAAGAAACAGAGAGGAAAAGAAGGGAAAAATCAAAGAGGTGTATAGGCTTTGGAAACCAAGTAGGGATTTTCTAACACTATACTTAAATTTTGTTATTTATTTTTGTTGTTATTAATTGATATGGGTTGCAATACATGTGATTTATTGTTAAATTGATTGTTTGTTGCTTGGATGATGAATCACTTGTGAAATTATGTGCTTATGAAGTGAATGAGATGTTGTTCTTGATGGAAGTTGTGATTCATGTGACTGTTCTATGTTCTTTGAGCTGCTGCATTTTTTTTGGACTGTGATTTATATAATTTCTCTTTTGTTTAGGAAAATAGACATATGAAGCTTTAAATGGCCACTGATTTCATTGAATTTGGATTTAAAATGAAATTTTGGTGAATTTTTGAAATTGGAGGTTGAAATCTGGGAATGATACGGTTCATCCGATAGATCTGAACATTTTCACAATTTTGTATCTTTTGAGACTGATATTTAATCTGACACGACTCGACACTACGTGTCGAGTGGATGGTGTCTCATTCGACACTCGATGTCGTCAAAAGTAGGCTGATATCGAGACTGATATCGAGTGTCGAGTGGCTAGTGTAAAGTGTCATATGCACGACTCGACATGTAAGTGTCGAGGGTCGTATGCACGACTCGACATATAAGTATTGAGGGTCGAGTGTCGTATGCATGACTCGACATGTAAGTGTCGAGGGTCGAGTGTCTGGTGTCGAGTGTCGTATGCATGACTCGACATGTAAGTATCGAGGGTCGAGTGTCGTATGCACGACTCGACATGTAAGTGTCGAGTGTGGAGTGAAATTAAAGAACCGACCCGACTCGTTTGTACCCTCTTGACAGGTCTGGATTTTTCATAAAAACTGTATTGCCTGGAGACTTATTTTAGAAATTATATTGAAAGGTTTATAAGTGAATGCATTGGACCTTGGATGGGCCGTTTTGAATATGGATCCAAGGAGAATGCGGATATGAAACTCTTAGTGTTGGACCTTGGATAGGCCGTTTTGGATACGGATCCAAGGGGAACACGAATAAAAACTCGTTGTGTTGGACCTTGGATGGGCTATTTTGGATACGGATCCAAGGGAAACACGAATATAAACTCGATGTGTTAGACCTTGGATGGACCGTTTTGGATACGGATCCAAGGGGAACACAATTATAAACTTGAAATGTTAGACCTTGGATGGGCCGTTTGAATACGGGTATAAGGGAAACATTAGATGAAAATTTTGATTGTCAAGTGAATAAGTGATACCTTGATGTGTGAATGAGAATGATTGCTGGACTTATTATAATTGCTTGTGTAACTATGTAATTGAGTAGCTGTTTAAATGCTTATGATTTAGTATAATATTAGAATCTTTCCTACTGGGCTATATGCTTACCGCCCCCTCCTTCCATAGGTACACAAAAAGATATTCGTACTAGTGGTGTTCCAAAGCTTTCCTTGGGAGTCTGGCGTTTACATGCATGCGATGGTTTTGGGAAATGTTTTGACTAGCCTAAATCGTGATAGGAAATTTTATTATATGATTATCAACCTATGTACTAAGTTGGGCCATCAGTGTATGTAAAGTTTATCTTGAACAAATAGCCAAATGTTGTAATGGATTCATGTGATATGTATAAATACATGTATGAATTGAAAAATGATTGTTTAAAAAAAGTGAGATATTGATAATGCCTTTTTATTATTTTTTCTTAATCAATCACCCTTAAAGTCTCTAAATAAGAGATTTTAGGGCGTGACACTTATCGACATGTAAGTATCGAGTGTCGGATACACAACCCGGGTTTTAATCCCGGGTTATTGGAAAACCCGAACCCGCCTGGGGTACCCCAGCCCCAGCCGCAGAAAAAAAATTCTAGGGAATTTCCCAGGACCAAATTTTGCAATTGATGGCCGATGGTCGTCGGCCCCGGCCTCGGATTTTGCCATCCTTAGTTCTCATCTTGTCTCCCTCCCTTCAGCTCCTCATCCAGGCTTCTCCTCTCAATCACCTCCCTCTCCAACCCTGCCAATGCCGACTCCTCCTCTTGCCCTTTCAATTACCTCCCTCTTCATCTCCTCTGAGCTTTTGCAACTGCGAGCTCGCCTTGTACTTTAAGCCGTTGATCATGGCTGTTGAATGCAAGGATGTCGATTCCAGTTTGATCATCTCCCACCTTCGCTCCTCCATGGAATTCATTAGCATTGAATGTTTGTATTTTTCTATTTTTATTTTCGATTTTTATTCTCTTGGCTTCAACTAATGAAAAATAAATTAATTCAATTTTAAATAGAAAGAGTGAAATGAAAATTGAATTCATTTATTTTTTAATTTTGGAGAGAGTGAAGTGATGCCATTTATAGAAATGTTTTGTCATCAATAATTAGTTAACAAAGTAATTTAAGTTTTTTGGCTTCGTTTCTTGTTTTTTGAATTACAGATTTTCTTCAAAAATATTTTTTTTCTAATTTGAGAAAGATTTTAATCTTGAGGTTTCTACTGGAACTGAGGATCCTGAGGCTTCAGTTTGATTGTAATTTTTTGAGAAAAAGTGATGAGGAATTGTTGGTTAGATTCTTTGTCATCACCTTAGTTATTTATTTCAGTGTTTTTTGTTAGTCTGTTGGTTTCTATTTGTTGGAAGTTATGGAGGAAAAAATGTTGTTGAGGTGAATTAAGTTTGGAGAGGTGTGGATCGATTAATTTCTTTGAAACTAATTTGGTCTTCTATTGTAGTTATTGATATTTGATGTTTGTTTACTGAGAAAATGTGGGAAATAATGAAAGACAGTGAACTTGGTATCTATTTTTATTTCTATAAACTCTTTTAACATTGAAACAGGAATGAACTCAGGAAGTATTACTGGGAGCCTAAGAAATCCGAAATTCTCCCATTTCATTTGCTATTGCTAGGAAGCAAAATGCCTGTACATATTTTTTTCTTTTTTTTAATTTTCAATTTTCTAACATAAATTAATTACGCCGCATACTTTTTATCAAATCCAGCTGGTGGCGAGATTGTGGCATGATGCATTTTTTACTCAATTCCTTGAATTCGAATCCTTTGGATTGGAAAAAATTTTCAATTGTAAAACTTTATACAATGACCAATTTGGCCTCAAATTGTGTAAGAGTAATAGACAAAAATTAACGTCGGGGTTATTTGTGCACATTTTAAAAAAGGTGAGGTTATTTCGTAATCAGGTCAAACCTCAGGGTCACTAGTGAAATTTTTCCTATAATAAAAACTAATTTATAATCATACATATCTTGAATGACAATAAGCTTATTATATAAGAGTTTTACAATATGAAAATCAAGTTAAAACAATAGCATATATTCCAATTTAGTATTAAATCAATTACTTAAAATTTTAAATCAAATCAATATGTCGCTTGGCCCTTCCTAAATTGGCATTCTCGCTCCATCACTGGGTTAGTGGTATTGTGACTCATATAAATCTTTCCTTTTGGCTTTGTGTGTTGAAAGACAATTTAATGTTGACTTATTTACTCTATCCTAAACAGCCAAGAAATGATATAGACAAATACTTTAGCCGTTAATAGAAGACTTGAAAGAACTATAGAACAATGGGATAGATGTGTTTGACCTATATTCTAAGTTCATGTTTAATTTGAAAGCTATCTCAACAGGGACAAGTAAATGATATCTCAACATATATGACAATCCAGCATATATAATGTACCACAAAAGAAAGATGTTTGTTCTTATATGGGGTGTTGATAGATGCTTTTAGTGGTTATTAACATAGTTATAAGTCTGCATACATGAGCCATAGCTTGATCATTTGATGGGGAAAAAAACCGAAGGAAGGCCTAAACAATTAATAACTGCGGAAAAGATCCTAAAAAGAAAAAGGCAAAGGAGTAAAAAGCAGTTTAAATATGAAAAAAGAAGTCAATTTTTTTTACTTGCCATATTGAGAGGAACATTAAATATAATAGCAAAAAGAAATACTATTTTTTTCTCAAATTTAATGATTACTGTTTTTTAGATTAAATACCAAATTTATAATGTAAGATTTTGAGTAGCTTAAATACTATTTTTTCCCTATATTTATTACATTTCATTATTTAATCTTACTTTACAATTTGGCAGTGAGAAGAAAGTTTGTGACAACATTATTACATTTGAAGAAAAATAAAATGTGGTATGAATTTAGAAAAAATATGCAAGCAATAAACATAAAACATAATTTGCATCCAAAAAATGCCTTAGAATTTTGAGAAGCATGTTGTTGAAAGTGTGTTAGCAAAGAGGAGCAAAAAAAAAAAAAAAATAGTTGTGGCTTGATATAGCAAGAGTGATTAGAAAGGCAAGTATATAAGAAAACACTGCTAAAGATCGAATGATATGAAGAAATCATTGTTATCAACGAGGAGAAGTATATGCCTATCAGCAACGAGAAACTGAACAAAAGAAAAAAAAAAAAGAGAATAAAACTAAACTACCTGACTATATCTTCTCCATAAGGAAAAAAAAAAATAACACTACAAGAAAGCAAGGTATATACTGTGCCCTTTTGCGACGTTCTTAAAAATTGCCATAAAAGGTAGTTAGGGAAACACATCCATGGCGGTTTAATAAAACGCCCTATAAAGGGTCTTAAAAATTTCTCAAATCATTTCCATCTAACCCTAATTGCAAATTTCACATTTTTTTTTTGCTCGTGGTCTCCCTACGCGTCTCTCTCTACCATAAAATCAACCACCCCCATGCTGTTTTTATCTGTCGCCGCTACTGTTACCTCTATTGCTCCTGTAGCTACCATTGTATCGCCGCCACTGCTGCGTGACAGAGCCTCGTTGATAGGAAAGCCATGTTGTGTGTGGGTTTGATTTGAGAAGTTAGGATTTTGATTTTTTGATTAGGTGTGTGATTTGTGGTGTGTTGTGTAATGTTTCATTGGGTGGTTTTTGGTTAGTTTTTGTTGATTGGTGCATGATTTTGTGGATTGTGTGGAGTGGTTGTTCGATTGGGTGTGTGATTGATCGATTGGGAAATTTTCTCAATTCAATTTCCCGCCTCTTCTTGCTTCTCGATCACTTCACCTTGCCAATTTGCTACATTTCTTAATCCAGTTGCTTCTCAATTGCTTCTATATCGGCTCTTGCTCTCATAATATCAGTCTCTTGATCTCAGGTATGCTGTTGTCTTTTGTATGGGTGATTTATTTTTCACTTGTTATCAATATCAATGTCCAATATGTTTCTGTTCAATTTCTTACACATATGAGTTTGAAATATGCAACATATCAAATTAGAATCATTGATTCACAGAGTAACAAAAAATCATCTAAAACTTATCAACATATCTTTTTGAAGTACTTGAATGGGAGTAGTAGATGAAGAACTTTCTCGTTTTTCCCACCGAGAGGAATATATTTGTTAATCACCAAACTTCAGATGGACCAATGAGTTTTATGAGAATATCCAATTCCTAAATATCTTCATGTGACTTATCAAGCTTGAATGTTTATGGTCAAATTAATTGTATATTCCTCTAAATATGTTTCATGAGTTACCAAGCTTGATTATTTATGGTCAAATTATTTTGTATATTCTTAAATATTTTCACATGACTCACCAAGCTTCATTGGTTATGGTTAATTATTTGTGCTGTCTCAACAGTTTAAATAATGTTGAAATTACTGAAGGATTTTCTGTAAGGTTCACAAATGGCTTAATCCCACCGTGGGTGCCATAAATTTGAACCAAGATGGAACTGAGTGGACATTGGACTTTTAAGGGGCAAAGGAGGATTGTCAACTTAATATGACTAAAAATTACCAGGTTCTGGTTATGTCTAGTGGGATTATTTTGATATTTGGTTTTCTTATTTTGTGTTTGACCCATTATATCAAGTGTTTTGTAATTACACTTATTTATTTTTATTTTTAGAGAGAAGAATATCATATTTGGCAAGAGTCGTAAAGTATTTGTGGAATTTATGCTTAATTAAGCATAGATTAACCATTTTGAGTCACAATTTGGTTGTTGATCCTCCAGCCTCCCATGGTGCAAGGAATTTATGCTTGATTAAGCATAGAATAGTGGATCATTTAAATCATATTATGCATCTTATCAGTTAGTTGATTGCCATTTATTGTGTTTTTAGTTTGAAGTTGCCTCTTTTTTATTTATTTATTTTTTAATTTTTTTAGAATGGGTTATGATAATTGAAATTGATGGTGAATGTGCATGGCTGAGGAAAAGGTTACTAATGATTGGAAGTGGCATTTTGGTTTCATGCTAAATGAAGCTGTCTATAGTTTGAAAATTTATGTATGTGTTGTTATGCTCCTAGTTCTGTGAATTGGGTCATTCCTTCTCAGGTGTTTTCGATTGGAGTTTTACATAGTGGTTGATTCTCTTTAGACAGGATTCATGTTTCACGTGACTTTTTGGAGATTTATGATAACCATCTCAATAAACTAAAAGTCAAATCTCTCGAAACTTATATTATTTTCTTATTTTAGTTTCTATTGTGTTCTATTAATTGTGCGAATTTCCTCTTTTTTTTGGTGTTAAGTATTCATGTCTCTTGCATGATGCTTTGTTTGTTACTTCATAAAATATGCTCTGGTTTCCTTCTAAAGCATTTCTCTACACTTCTGTTGATATAAACAATCTTCTTTCATAGCTGTTTTTGCTTGAAATATCAGAAATTAGGACTGTAGTTGTTTATATGATGAGAGAAGAGTTATATGCTTTCTATAGTTGCTTGTAGCCCTTATTTTGCTTTCTCAACCCCCCTGGTGAAGGGAAGAGGGGTAGCCAAGGCCCCCCCAAGGGAGTTTTGAAAGTGTAGGAGCAAAGCATTGGTACATTACCCTTGTAAAAGCCCTCTCGGGGGGATGAGTTTGATGTTTGCATTATAATCCTGAAAGCACACTTCTGTTAGTTTATATTAATAGTTCTATTAGACTTTACTTTGCTTGGAACTGTATGGCGTCATTCAACTGTTATATTACCCTTTATCAATATTGGGTTTATGATGCTAAGTTTGTAGCTTAGATAGCTTTATATATTGCTACAATGAAATACGAAATATGCATGTTGTGGAGATTTATGCCTATGGGAAGCATTTTTGCTCTTTTCTTATGTCTTCTTGGAGGCTTAACATGTTTGCTTTTGCAACATAGCATCAACAGCTTTTCTTTTTCTGATTATTTATTTGTTGATATTCCAAGTTATTTTATGTTATGCTTTGTTTCTCAAGTATGGTTATAATTGTTGATTTTCTGTGTTTCAATTTGTTTCTCTTGATGCAAGTGCCAATTGAGTTTATATTTGTACATTTTTAGTAACAACAAGTTGTTTTTATAAATTAAGCATATTCCTATTGAGTACAAATTTCACTGATTTAAAGCATGCACTCTTTAGCACACTTCAAATATGGAAATATTAAATGTAGAATTATAGTTGTTGCCAAGGAGTAGTTTTGTTAGTTGTGTATAAAGAAGCTCATTCATGAGTGAATATTGATCAAGTCTGAGGAGTTAAATATTGTACTTTTTGTTTCAGTTCAGTATTGTAGAATGAGGTAATATGTTATTTGTGCGACTTCTATCATTTTGGAGAGAGCATGTGTTGGACATGCTTTAAGATTATTGATTGCCTTCTTTATAATTTGTGATATTATTCTTTAATGGATTATAGATTGCATGCAACCATTCTTTAATGGATTTGCTTGATGATGACATAGTTTTTTTATCTTTCTTTCTAAAAAATGAGAGCTCATTTATCTTGAAGCTTTTGTGGTTTGTTATATCAGCATTTTTGTCCTTGTGGAAATTCCTTCTGTTGGCTGTGAGCATTTCATTGAACAATTCCTTCCTCCTTTAAGTGTGCTGCTAAAATATCTTTCATATAAATGTTCTGTCAGCTGTTAATGGTATCAGTGATAGTTTGTCATAGTCTGGGAATTGCACAGTGCAAATAGATACACCTCAAGTCTCATTTTCAGCATGTAATAGGCTTGAGTCTTAACATATTTTCCAAGTCAAAACTCAACGTGGAATCTTCCTTATTTACTTATTTTGTCTTTTTATTGATTTTTCGGGAGAAATTAAATAGTTCATCTATTAAGACAGATTCTAATTTGGTTTCATAAATATACACAAAAAAGCCAAAGCAGCCGATTTAGAAAAAAAAGAAAAAAGAAAAAAGAAGGCCACACTAGTTCACTAAACCTAAAAGAAAACCTAACCAATCCACTATACCCATAATAACCAAACCAAGCCACATGGTATCTTAATTTTTTTCAAGGCAAAGCAGCAATTTTTTTAAAAAAAAAGTCATACCAGCTCATTAAAACCAAAAGAAAACCTAACCAACCCATTGCACCCATAACAGTTGAACCAGCCCACACTAACCCTACTTAAGCCAAAAAAAAAAAAAAAACTAGCCTATTAAACAAAGAAGTACCAAACTAGCCCACACTAAGAAAAGAAATTAAAGCAAACCAGCCCACTAATGCCCAAAAAAAAAATAAAGAACTAGCCCATTGAAAAAAGAAATATCAAACCAGCCTACTCTAAGAAAAATCAATTGAAGCAAACCAGCCCACTTAACCCAAAAACAAAAAAGGGAACAAGCCCACTAAAAAAAGAAGTACCAAACTAGCTTACATCAGGAATCAAAAATGTTTAGCAAACCAGCCACTAAACCCAAAAAATAAAAAAAGGAACCAGCCCACTAAATGAAATTATAAACCAACCTGACGAATTCTAAACTAATGGATTTTTCCTTATTTGAAATTAATGTGTTTCCCTGGAGGTGAGCATTGTGGATAATACAAACCGCTAGAGCGAAAAGAAGAAGGTTTACATTGGTTGTTTCATATAAGGTACGGAAACAGCTTTTATGCTTTGTTATAAATATTATGTTTTCTTGTGTTTTTTGAAAAGTTTATTAACGTGAATTATAGTTGTCATATTCAATTGTTATTTATGCATATAAGCTTAGACCCCATTCAAGAATTATTATTCGACATATATCTTTTTTCCATTTTCATTGATAGATGACAATGAGGAGTGTATGTCTACTAATTATTCTTGAATTGTCCAAACTTGGACAGTTTTTAGTAAGTAATGTTTTGTTCCATCTTAACAAAAAATTTAGTTACATTTCCTCATGTTCTCTAAGTACATAATAGATGATTGTGTGTTTTGTGTTAATTTTCGAACTTCTAAATGACACATATATTCAATAAACTATATATGTGCGTACTTGGAGAACTATGGGGAGATGCTACCGAATTTTTCATTGAGATGGAGCGACACATGACTACTAGTTTATAGTCCAAACTTATTCACTCTTGAATAGGATAGGACTACCAACCTTTTAGATAAATGTTTACAATTAGGTTTCATATTACATTTACTCACCTGTGCATGAATAAATATATATTGATATGAATTGTATTTATTACTCTTAAGGAAAATTTTCATGGATAAGAGTTGGAATGACTTATCAAATCGATGTTGTCCAGCACATTTCATTGGGGTGGAGGGATTTCTAAACTTTGCCTTTGGCAATTTAGTGAATGACACTAGAATATTATGTCCATGTAAGAAATGTCACAATCAATATCTTATGGATAGATACACAGCAAGGGAGCATTTAATATGTAATGGGTTTTTGAGAACGTACAAAAGGTGGACCTTACATGGCGAACAATATACACCTATAGAGTCTGACCAATGCAACGAACATGTTAAGGTTGGTGGTGAATCTAAAGTGGGTGATGATATGGTTGGAATGGTACATGAGGCCATGGGGATTCCGAATAATGATTTTCGTGAAGGTAGTAGTTGTCCATTAGATGGTGAAACTCAAACATACTTAAAACTACTTGAACAAGCAGAGTGCCCTTTGTATCCGGGTTGTGAAAAATTTACATCACTTTCATTTACTGTTCAACTTTTGCAACTCAAAATATTACACGGATGGACTGAAAAATCGGTGACAAAGTTACTAGAACTTTTGAAGAAGGCCTTTCCAGACCAAATCAAAATTTCGTCTTCATATTATGAAGCACAAAAGTTAACTACTGACTTGGGGTTTACATATAAGACTTGGGATGCTTGTCCTAACAATTGCATGTTGTTTAGAGGCGAGTTTGCAAATTTAGATAGATGTTACATATGCCAAATGTCTCACAATAAGAACATTGATGAGTCAAATGATGCATCGAATTCGTAAGGGAAAATAGCAGCGAAGCAATTTGCATACTTTCCATTAATTTCTCAATTAAAAAGATTATTCATGTCCTTAAAAACTGCTTCTCTTATGCGATGGCATGCAGAAGATCGCATTACAGATGGTGTTCTTAGGCATCCGACTGATAGCATTTGTTGGAGAACTTTCAATGAAAAAAATCCAGATTTCATTGCTAATTGTCGTAACGTGAGACTTGGCTTGGCAGTTGATGAATTTAATCCTTTTAGGACTATGTCTATAGCACACAGTGCATGGCCTATTGTGTTAATGCCATACAACTTGCCTTCTTGGTTGTGCATGAAAGAAAGTTTTTTCGTATTGTCGGTGCTCATTGATGGTCCCAAAGGTCCTAGGAATAAAATTGATGTCTATATGCAATCATTGATTAAGGAATTGAAAAAATTATGGAGTGAAGGTGTACTAACCTATGATGCATCATGTAAACAAATGTTCAAGCTACATGCAGCATTGTTGTGGACTATCAATGACTTCCCAGCATATGCAAATCTATCTAGTTGGATTACAAAATGGGATAAAACATGTCCTTGTTGTTTAGGAAATACGGTTTCCAAATGGTTATCTCATAGTAGGAAATTTTGTTACATGGGTCATCGACGATACTTATCTACTACTTATAGATTTGGAAAGGATCGGATTTCCTTCAATGGCAGAGTGGATATGGGACCTGCTCCATCTTGGTTGTCTGGTATTGATATAAAACAAAAAGTACAAGATGTGCTAACTGAATATAAGATAGAAGATCCTCAAAGGAGAATGAATAATTCCTAGATGACAAATTAGGCAAACATCTGGAAAAAGAAAAGTATTTTTTTTGAACTACCATATTGGGAGCATAACTTGATTAGACATAATCTTGATGTCATGCATATTGAGAAGAATGTTTGTGACAATATACTATGGACATTATTGGGAGATCCTAGGAAATCAAAAGATAATTTGAAGGCTCGTTGTGATTTGAAGTATATGAAAATTAGAAAAGCATTGCATCCCTAAGAACGGGGGGCTAACAAATTATATTTAACTCTTGCATGCTTCTCAATGACCAAAGAAAATAAAGATGTCTTTCTTAGTGTGTTGAAAAGAGTCAAGCTGCCAGATGGTTATGTATCAAATATTTCTCGACGTGTTCACATAAAAGAGCGGAGCATTTCAAGCTTGAAAAGTCATGACAATCATATACTGATACAACAACTGCTTCCTCTTGCTGCTCGTAGGGCATTACCCAAAAATGTTGTTGCCACTTTGATTGAGTTGGCAAACTTTTTTTAAGCAATTGTGCTAAAAAAAGGAACACTAAGGAAGATTTAAATACTATTCAAGATCGAGTTGTGCTTACATTGTGTCATCTTGAGAAAATCTTCCCACCGTCATTCTTTGATGTAATGGAGCATTTGCCTGTTCATCTTACTCAAGAGGCATTGTTAGCAAGGCCAGTCCAATTTCGATGGATTTATCCAATTGAAGGTACTATGAACCACAATCTTAATGTCTTTTAAATTCTATTAATTTTTAATTAACTAATTAGTATTTATAAATTTCATGGGTTTTATAGGTATTTACTAACTTTAAAGAGATATGTTCGTAATCGTGCACATCTTCAGGTAATTGATATTCGATATGTCAATGACATGACTTTCGTGTTGTTCAAGTGTGATTAGGTTGATAATTGGACTGGAAAGAAGTGTGATGAGTTTGACTTCACAATGATTAATTTTAATCATCTGTTATACAAAGATAACAGTGTTGATGATGAACCTTTCATTTTAGCAGAGCAAGTTTGTTATATTCAAGATCCTATAGATGAAGATTGGCATGTTGTTCTTAAAATATCAACAAGAGATACATTTGATCTCAATTCCAAAAATTCATCTATTGGGAACATGGTGCCACAAGTTGAGCTATATAAACAGCAAGAACTAGATGAAAGGGGTTATTTTCGTGAGGAAGATGTTCAATGGGTTAGGCAAGGAGTTAAGGGAACAACAGTGATAATCAATCGAGAAAACAATAATGATCATATGGATGATGTCGATTGATAGTATTTTGTTCGACGTGTTTTTATTGATTACGTGATTTTTTATATGGCTTTTGTTTTAGGGGCATTCTTCTTTTGTCCAATTATCTGATTTCCCCTCGTCTATGTGTACCTATTACTTTTTATGAATAAAATATAGAGTTTGTTTAATTGAACTTGTATGGATTGTAATTTTTTATTATATGCATATGTTAATTATCATGGAACTTAAAAAAATATATTAGCTTTCTTTGACTGTGAATGTTTTTTTGAATAGATAACTATGCCGCCAAAGAGACCAAGAGACACCTCTATGGAGAGTATAATACAACGGGAAGTAGAAGCTCGACGACAATCGGCAACATCTTCTCAAACTCAAACGAATAATGAAGGTATATACATGTTTATTTTTATTTTTTAAAATTTTAGGTTGTTTAAACATCTGTTGTTGTTTTTTTGTAGATACGAGTGGTACATCAAGTGTTGTTAAAGGACGTGGAGCAGCTCGTACTGTTCGTGAGCGGGGTACAGACCAGAGGTTGCATATTCAATTTAACTCTCAACGGCAACCAATAAACACAAACAAAGACAAATTAACCACCTAACTTGGAATCATAGCCAAAAATGGCAACATGGCTCCATTGACTTGTCCTCAGTGGCAAAATATGCCATCACATCTTTTAGATGCCATCTGGAAAGAAGTGAAGGTAATTTATGTTTAAGAAATTCATAGGTTACATGTATATGTATTTGTACCTCCATTAATCTATTGCAATTTGCTTTTGTAGGATAATACAGATGTTCCTGATGAGTATAGACCTCATTGTTTACAACATATTGGGAACCTTTGGCAGGATTAGAAAGCTCGTGTAAAGAGGGATTACTACAAAAAAATACGATACGGACGAGGACTAGTTAAAATTCACTCCTCCTAGAGTTCCGCCAGATCAGTGGCCTATTCTTGTAGTTTATTGGGGAACAGAACAGGGTAAAGTATGTGCCTAACATAATAAAAAAAGTGTAGATTTCATTTTTTTTTGTATTTATATTGTAAGTCATATAATATAATTGTTGTTAACATTGTTTATATTATAGGAAGCTGCAGAAAGAATAAGGTAAATCAAGCACAACAAGTTGCACTTCATCGAACAGGCCGTATGTCACTTGCACAAAAACGAGAAGAGGTAAGTTACATTTGTTTGTTTATACGCTCTTTACTTGTTGGTTATCAAGATCTACTTATATCTCTTTAGTAGTTGTATTATTTTAGTTCTGTTATTTTTTTATTTAGATGATAAAAAATGGAGAGCAAACTGATCGCATTAGTGTCTTTGTCAAGACAAGAACAAAAAGTAATAGGGAAGTAGGTGATGATGAAAGTGTAGAAATAATTGTAAGTTCTTTAATCTTTTGAACTTATTTATTCATCCATTATCTGTAAATTATTTTTCGCTTAATACATTATCTTTATTAAGTTGTTATTTCTTTTCATTATGTTGTAGAGTCAATTTAATGAAGGTTTGTCTCAATTTCCACAAGACCAGCAAACTCAACAAGTGAGAGAAGAAGTATTTGGCAATGTAATGGGACCTAATCATCATGGTTATGCTTGGACATATGGTTTTGGTCTATCTCTGACTGACGTTCAAGGCAGCAGCTCATCTGATATTCACTTGAGGGAAGAGTTGGGTACTTTGCAGCAAGAACACAACAACTTGAAGGAAGCACGCAAAAACTGGAATGAAGCACACAACAACTTGAAGCAAGATCACAACAACATGAAAATGATGTATGATGAAGTCGTTTCCTTCCTGCATGAGAGGTTTCTAGAATTTGTAGAGCAGCATGCTACAAGACCGATATTTACTTATTTTTAAAGTTAAAAATGTAGTTTCAGTTGACTCAGATTTTTAACATAAGTTTGATGTTTTTTTATAAATAGGTCTCAGATGCTTCAGGTGGACATCATAGTCGTTTCCAATATGATAGTAATGGAACAAACAACCTCACAAATCGTGATTCAAACCATGAGAACGAACAGGTATATAAATGAAATTAAACAATTTGTTTTAAAATACATAATGTTACTTAATGATTATAATCTTGGTTACAAATTTATTCTTGCAGATTGTTTGCCAAGTTTTATGGCTTACTTATCAGATGATTGAGTTATGTGGAGGTTGTTGAACTATATAACTGAGATATTGTTTAACTATCTGATTATATGATGTTGAACTGTGTGGATGATGATTGAGTTATATTTGGTTTGTTTAGGTTATGGTTAAACTATTTATGTGACATATCTTGATATTTGATTTGATTTCATTATATTCATTGAATGATTGAAGAAACATATCAAAACATTTTTTTTGAGGCAAGTTTCTTAATATTTAGACAGTAAATAAATTAAACAGCAAAAGAATTTCCCAAAAAAAACCTTTTATGGCAGTTTATTGATTGTCGCAAAAAATTTTGGGCAACTATTTGCGACGATTTACTGGCCAACTTATGTCATTTTTGTAAAAACTATTTACTGCAGTTTTTACACCTTTTACGGCGGTTTCGTCGAAAGTTTTTACGGCGGTTTCCATACTTTTTACAGCGATTTTGTGGTCGTCGTAAAAAGACAAAAATATACGGCGGTTTAAAACCGCCTAAAAAAGGTGTGGTATATGCCAATTGCGTTTCATCGTCCGTTTTTACGTCGAACACCAAAACCGCCATAAAAACCTCTTTGCGACAGACAAAAACTATCGTTAAAGCTTTTACTGTAGTTACTTTTACAGTAGTTGTGAACCGCTGTATAATCGCCTAAAAGGGCTTTTGCCATAGTTTTTGCCCGCTGTAAAAGGTCCTCCATGTTTTAGTGTAATCATAATGTCAAGTATATAATGCACCATCGATCATAGAATTTAGAATGATCTGAAGAAGCCATAGTTGTCAACAAAGAGAAGCAAAACCCGATTGTCAAAAGAAAGAAAGAAGAAAAAAAAAAAAGAAAACTCACACATAAAACTAAAGTGTGATGTAGTAAAGGCAATCACAACAAAAAGTATATGATGTATCACTACAAATATGGAATGAGTTGGAGAAGGATCATGATCATGAACCAAGGGTTTTGTTATTTACGTCCTGTTGTACCTGGAATGCAAATGTAGGCTTAATAGAGACTATATTGTATATGAAATTTACCTTTGTGGTTTCTTAAGTGGAAGTAGTAGGCAATTTCCCGAGTGGAAAAAACAAAGTTGTGCTTAGTATAGTGTTATTATAGTTCTATAACAGAAATATTTTGATATTATATCATTCAATAATTTTTTGCCTTATTTATTAATATGATATTCAATTTATTAAAATAACCTTAATTTAAAAGCTACCTGGCAAGTAGTTTTGCATAACTATTGTGGTTTTTTTTTAACCATAACATTGAATAGTTATTATACATTTTGCCCAACACTTTGATTTCATCCAAATTAAATGGATTCAAACAAGAAATATTATCCTAAATACAAAATCTCTTAAATCGTCTTAAATCATTAAGGCAATAGCAGTGATAATCATCTTGTCAGCTGATTATGATAATAACTATCAGTAACGGGTATTTTTATCATTTCAACAGTTAACTTTAATGTTTAATCTATCATCAGATTGAAAATTATCATATTATAACCAACATTCTTTATTTTTATTATTATAATTGGTTTCATTTCATTATGTTTTGTGTTTACATATAATAAAAGCAATTAAAAATATGATGAAATAGGTTTATTATGCAGGACAGATCTTAATAAAATAATATTGAAATAACTGAGCCATATATACATTGAAATTTATTTGGTTGATGAGATTGGGGAAGAGTACGTTTCAATCATGATTAAATTTATTGGTAAACTAATTAAAATTTGCGACTTTATTAACTATTTAGGGAAATTTTGAATAGATTAATTATTTAACACTAGTTTGTAATTAGTTGAATTGTTTTATGAATGCTATGATTAAATGTTGTGTTCTGGAGATTTGAAGCTATCTTATTTGTTCTTATGGTATTTTCCAAGTTTGAGCTTCCCTACTTTGTTTTGAATGTATATGTATCGGTGGACCTAGAAAAAATTAAGATTGAACTTAAATTATACTAGGTAACCTAGGAGTTTTCTTATTTACTTGCATTCGTTCTTTATTTGGAAGAGGACTCCTAATCAGTGCTTACCAAGGCTTTTTTATGAAGGAATTAAAACAACTATAAGGGTTTTGTTTGTTTGTGTATTTTGAGTTTTTATTTTCAAAATTTAGAAAGAATATATGGTTGGTTTTAAATTTATTTCAATTTTGAAAATAATATGTGATTGATATTAATTTAAAAATATCGAATGTACATTTTAAAAAAGCTGTTTTTTTTTAATGGAAAAAAAAACATTGAGCTAGAATATTTTTTTTCTGATGCAAGGGAAAACTATCATCTACTGCGTTCATTCTATTTGGAGATGTCTTAATCCTATTACTAGTCCTAGTACAAACTATTTGCTTAACTAAGAAATCTCCCTCATTATATATTGATACAATTATTATGAAGGAAAGAAACAACCAACAGAGTGCTCAATCAGATTAAAAGATATAGGACACTAAAATAAGTAAATTTGGTTCAAAAAGGTAATAAAATCATTCTAACTAGAAGGATTATCTCTTATAGGGGATAATTAGGATTTTAGGGTTTAGGGAAATAAGTTTTTGGAATGACATAGTGGTATTAATTAAAGATTCTAATAAAATGTTTATATTAATATAAAATAAGAACAACGTAATAATTTTTTTATTATATAATTGATAAATTAGATGAAATTCACATATACTAATAAAATTCATATATTCTATTCAAACTGATTGGAGACAAGGATACAATACAAAGTTGATATACACTATTGGTTTTTTGAAGCTTTTAGGTTGACATAGTGGAATTAATTAAAGATTCTAGTGAAAGTGTTTGTATATAGTATAAAATAGAAAAATATAATAAAATTGTTGTTTTATATATATAATTGCAAAAGTAGATGGAGTAAAACCTCAATAAATGAATGTTCAATAAATTAATAATCTCAGTTAAATAATCAAAATTTTCGGTCATGATTCAGGTTAATGTATTAAATCGATAAATTCATTATATGTATAAGATCATAATTTTTTTTTCAAATACTTTAGGGACCAACAAAAATAAAATTAATAATTAATCAACTACATATCATAAATAACATATAAATTCATAATATTAAAGTAATCTTTTTTAACAATTTCTACTTTTTCAATAATGTTATTTTTCAAAATATCCATCTAAAGTTTATTGTTTTTCTTTCTATCTAAAACTAAACCTACCCTTGTCCTTAATTTTCTACAAAGCGTGCACCATATTTGTTATATGTTTTCATATGTAGTTATTTAGGTTACAATTGCTTGAATGACCTCTTTTAAAAAACATTTGCTAAAATAAAACTATCATTTGGTGGTAAACATGATCATCATCAGTTGGCATATCCATTACTTCTTCAATAATCTCTTTGTTAGTAAGCGATTTCATCACTACATTACATTTTCACTAGGATAAATCAAAATATGCTTGGTATCAATTGCATTTATATAACATAGAGCAGAAATGGCTTCCTGTAATCTATTCACTTTTTAAACACGTTGATTCATTTTATTTATAAAATTCATACATAAATAATTAAAACATAAAAATCTTCTTAAATTAATAATTAATAATTTATTTTTAATTTATCAATTTAAATTATTCATTTATATCATAAATAAATAACCCCGATAAAATAATATTTTTTCTTAGTTGTAACAATATTAATTTATTGAGGTTTTACTGTAAAAGGTAGGGATATTTTAATACAAATTTTGACACAATTTATTAACGCAAATTTGTGACCCTTGATCACACTAAATCCAACAGTTGAGATTGAAAGTCAAAAAGTTACATTTAATACTGTCAACTCATCAATCATATAAACTATTGGATTTTATGAATAAATGGTTATAAATTTGAGTCTAGTTTTATGTCAAAATTTTTGTGAAAAGATGCATTCCCTTAAATAAATTCATACATATTACCGTGAAAGTTATGAGTATATATCAATGAAAATTCATATATTTTCATTCTAGCCCGATTGGAGATGATGGAGGGATACAATACAATATGCACTATTGAAATTGTTTTTTATTATAATGAAAATTCATATATTCCATTTGAGACCGGTTGATGATGATAGAAACCTCACCCGATAGAAGGGTGGAAATTTTTAAGTTTTCACCAAAAGGTTACGAACTTGAGACCTTAATGTACAGTTGAATGCACCAAGTTCCATGTCCTCAACCAACTAGGTTAGCCCTTGGGGGCTTCTTAATATACAAAATGTTTACATATAACATAAAAAAGAAAAAAATAATAAAATTGTTGTTTGTTGGTTCTAGACGTGCATGTGTATTGCACATGATATTTTGTCATCATGTGATAAAAACATTAAATATGGATATTTTCCTAATCTTATTTATTTTATATAGATGTTTTGTATTAGGAGAATTTTAATTAAAATATGATAAGTTTTGATATGGTATCCTAGTTAAATAGGAATAAGTTTGGATTTGGTATTCTAGTTGAAATAGGAAGTTTATATTTGCATTTATTATCTCTTTAGATTAGGATATAGTATCTTGTATCCTAATTAAAATAGGAGAATATTTATTTGTCCTAATTCCTTTAGGAGTTTAATTATATATCTTCCTATTTTATTTCTCCTAATCCTAATATGATTTTGATTAGAATTTTTACAGGATTTCTAGAAGATTTCGTCCAGGCATACCAGTATATATACAAAGTTATTTCTATATGATGGGGTATGTTGATTATGTGGTGTGTTGTGTGAGTTGAGATTCAAGACATTCAAGGCATTCAACCAAATTGAGAGAGAGCAATCAAGAGCAAGTTTTAGTGCATTTTTTATTTGTTTCTTATGTCTTGTATAAAGCTTTAGGCTTTGGTTAATTGTTATAGGTCGTGTGAGCTTAAGGGAGTTGAGTAATCACATGTGTCTATACCAGTTATGTGTCTGTAGCAGTTACGATTATTATGTTATTCTTAACAGCGTGTTGTTAAGATAATCATGACAGAAAGAGCAACGTCAGAAGAGTGTGTGAAGGACTATAGTTGTGATCGGGGTTGATCAAGTTTACATAGATTAGGTTAGTGAGTGAGCGAGTGTCTACCACTGTAAAGAGTCCTAAGTCGAGTGTAAACACATACAACATAATGGATTGCAACTCTTGTTGCCTGTGGATGTAGGTTGGTTATAACCGAACCACGTAAAATTCCTATTCCGATTTACATTATAGTTTTCTGTTATATCATTCGTAACTTCCATATGCTGCAAAACCCAACAATTGGTATCAGAGCAGGTACACTGACATACCAGTGTAGATCAGATTTTTTTTTTGTAGATATGGAAGGATTTCGGACAGGAGGATCGGTCACTCAACCACCATTACTTGAAGATGCAAACTATGCTTATTGGAAAGTCAAGATGAGAGCTTTCATCAAATCAATTGATGAAAGAGTGTGGACGAGCATTGTTCATGGCTAGACACCCCCAACAAAAGCCAATGACGCTGGGCAGTAGATTGAGAAACCACAAAATGAGTGGAGTGAAGCTGAATACCGATTAACTGGATAGAATTCCAAAGGTCTCAATGCTAGTTTTAATGCTGTCAGCCTTCAACAGTTCAGATTAATTTCAAAGTGCACCATTGCAAAAGAAGCTTGGGATATCCTTGAGGTCAAGAATGAATGTACTCAAAGGGTTAAAGAATCTAAGTTACTTACTTTGACTTCTAAATTTGAAAACTTAGTTATGCATGAAGAAGAAACTGTTAGTGAATTTCATACTAGACTTTGTGAAATTACTAACTCTGCTTATATGCTTGGTGAGGAATATACTGAGGCTAAAATTGTTGGCAAGATACTTAGATCTTTATCAGAAAAATTTCAGTCTAAGGTCACAGCTATTAAAGAAAGCAACAATGTGAAATTGTTGCGAGTTGATGAATTGATTGGGTCTCTTCAAGCATATGAGATGGGTTTAAAGTCAAGAAGGAAGGGAAAGAGTATTGCCTTTATTTCTTCTTTAGAAAAAGAAGAAAAAGATGACAACAATCCTGATGATTCCGATGATGAACTTACTCATTTGACAAGGAATTTTGTCAAATATATGAAGAAAAATCTCAAGAAGAAAAATTCTGAGAACTTTGATGCTAAAAAATTTCGTAAAGAACCTACAAAGAAAAAATAAGAGAAGCTTGAGAGAAAAGGTATTCAATGTTATGAATGCAAGAGATTTGGGCACATTCAAACTGAGTGTCCTAATTATAAGAAGAAAAAGAGTTTGTGTGCAACATGGAGTGATGATGACTTAGAAACAGATGAAGACAACTCCAACAATTTTTTAGCATTCAATGGGATTATTTCAGATAAATAGCAAGCTATTGTATCTAACATAACAGAACAGAACAGATCAGACATTGATGAGTCAGATGCTGAAAAGGATATTGATTATTATGGAGAACTTCAAGAGGCGTATAATGCACTATATGAGATGTGGGAGAAGCAGAAAGTATAGATCAAAATTCTTCAGAATGAACAAGAAGTGCTTAAGAGTGAAATAGCATCTGCAGATGAAAAAATCATAAAACTGGAAGCTGTTGTGATAGACAAGACAGAATATATCCAGAAAATTACTGCAGAATTGGATGAGGCAAACAAGTGTATTAATCAACTCAAGATAGGCTCAGCAAAGCTTGATCAAATTTTGAGTTTAGGCCGTGATAACTCCATCAAACATGGGCTGGGGTATGATGAAACGAATGGTGCTTCAACATCAAAGACAGTATTTGTTAAAGCTTCAAATTCCGGTAACACTTATAACTCAAGCTTTAAAAATATGACTGATTTTGCTTCCCCAATGAGTTCTTTCATTTCAAATCCAGAAAAGGTAAGAAAATTTGTTCCTACTTGCTATTTTTGTGGTGTTAAAGGTCACATTAGACCTAGGTGCTATAAATTGCAAAAATTTTTTAAAAAAAAAGGCAAGTCAGTTTAGACAGTTACATAAGACACGACAGGTTTGGGTTAAGAAACATGAAACATATTGCATAGTTGCTGCACTTAATGTTTCTTCAAATGATGATTGTGCTTGTTCTAAACATGTGACAGGAAATGAAAAGTGTTTGAAAATTTTCAATCACACAAGTGATGGCAAAACATGTTGTTTAGAAACTTAATGAATCAAAGATTATATGCACTGAGTATGTTTCATCTGAAAATCATCTAGTTGACCTATTCATATAAAGCACTAAGATGCACTGAGATTTGAAAAACTGAGAAAGAACATTGGCACTTGGCAGTTACTTGAATTATAACAGTGTTCAGTTATGTTGTTTATATCTGTAGCATCATTAGTCTATTTATAATTAAAGCATGCTTGAGCTGTTTCATTGGTATAATTTTGCTGGTGATTTCATGTCAAATACAGAGAGGGCTACCAATATATGATGTGTGAAAGTCATTCATTAAGAGTAACTTTAATGTATCTTGGAAATATGTTGAGGTCACCCACTCAAATGAAAAAGGCTACCTCTATACATGTGTGAAAGCTACTGTATTCATTCATAAAATTCACATTGAGATTAACTTTTGTGTGTGTAAGAAGTATGTTCAAGTTGATCACTCAATTAGATTAAGTGATAAAATAATATTTACGTTTGAGGTTTATGAATAGCTCGGATACATGCTTGGTTATAAAAGATTACATGATGTCCAGATATTTCTGTTAAGTAAATTTTGACTGTTTTCAGTTATGGTTTTTATAATTTACGTTCAGTGCTATATGTCTGACTCAGTTTGACCCTCTTAAGTGTATTCTGACGTGTCAAAAAGTTCCAGGTCAGCGAAATTGATTTGAGGGGGAGTTTGCTCAGTTGTAGGAGTACTTGATTTAATTAGTTTCTTGGTTTTTAAATTTTTTTTCACTTTTATGCACAATTTAAAGAGTTGAACATTCAGTCAGGGGGAGTTTTTTTATCATTTTAATTTTTCTTTTATACTTTGGCACTTGCTCAGAAAACAAGGGGGAGAAGTATGGATGTTTTTGATATTATTCGGTTGTTTCTTTATTTTTTTTAGGTTGACATAATAGTCTTTATTTAAGTGTTTCATTTTAGTTGCATTACATGTACTCATGCATTTTTTTTAACATTTAGATGTTTTCATCACAAGATGCCAAAGGGGGAGATTGTTAGTTCTAGACGTGCATGTGTATTGCACATGATATTTTGTCATCATGTGATAAAAACATTAAATATGGATATTTTTCTAATCTCATTTATTTTTATATAGATGTTTTGTATTATGAGAATTTTAATTAAAATAGGATAAGTTTTGATATGGTATCCTAGTTAAATAGAAATAAGTTTGGATTTGGTATTCTAGTTGAAATAGGAAGTTTATATTTGCATTTATTATCTCTTTAGATTATGATATAGTATCTTGTATCCTAATTAAAATAGGAGAATATTTATTTGTCCTAATTCCTTTAGGAGTTTAATTATATATCTTCCTATTTTATTTCTCCTAATCCTAATATGATTTTGATTAGAATTTTTACAGGATTTCTAAAAGATTTCGTCCAGGCATACCACTATATATACAAAGTTTTTTCTACATAATGGGGTATGCTGATTATGTGGTGTGTTATGTGAGTTGAGATTCAAGACATTCAAGGCATTCAATGCAAATTGAGAGAGAGCAATCAAGAGCAAGTTTTGGTGCGTTTTTTATTTGTTTCTTATTTCTTGTATAAAGCTTTAGGCTTTGGTTAATTGTTATAGGTCATGTGAACTTAAGGTAGTTGAGTAATCACATGTGTCTATACCAGTTACGGGCCTGTAGCAGTTACGGTTGTTATGTTATTTTTAACAGCGTGTTATTAAGATAATCGTGACAGAAAGAGCAACGTCAGAAGAGTGTGTGAAGGACTATGGTTGTGATTGGGGTTGATCAAGTTTACATAGATTAGGTTAGTGAGTGAGCGAGTGTCTACCACTGTAAAGAGTCCTAAGTCGAGTGTAAACATATACAACATAATGGATTGCAACTCTTGTTGCTCGTGGATGTAGGTTGGTTATAACCGAACCACGTAAAATTCCTATTTCGATTTACATTACAGTTTTCTGTTATATTATTCGTAACTTCCGTACACTGCAAAACCCAACATTGTTTGTTATATGATTTCTAGATTAAATAGATTCATACACATATATTGCAGTAAAAGTTATGAGTATTAATAATAAAAATTCATATTTTCATTTGAGACTGGTTAGAGATGAAGGGGGATACAATACAAAGTTGATGTACACTATATTATTTTTAAGGTTTAAGGTGACATAGTGGAATTAATTAAAGATTTTATAGGTTTATAAAAAATATAAAATAAGAAAAAATACTAAAATTGTTGTTTATTATATAATTGCTAAATTAAATAATTCATATTTCATTTGAGTCCGGCTTGAGATAATGGAGGGATGCAATATAAAGTAGATATACACTATTGATTTTTAAGTTTTTAGGGTGACATAGTGAAATAAAAAATTCTAACAAAGTGTTTATATAATATAAAAGAAGAAAATAAAATTATTGTTTATTATATAATTACTAAATTAAATAAATTCATATATGTTAGAGTGAAAGTTATGAGTATATATTAATGAAAATTCGTATATTTTCATTTGACACTATTGATTTTTAATTTTTTAGGGTGACATAGTGAAATTAATTAAAGATTCTGAAATAACGCGTATATATAATATAAAATAAGAAAAAATAAAATGATTGTTTATTATATAACTAAATCAAATAAATTCATATATTTTAGAGTGAAAGTTATGAGTATATTTATGAAAATGCATATATTTTCATTTGAGACCAATTGATGATGATGGAAACCTGACTTGGGAGACAACGAGGGTGAAAATTTTTAAGTTTTCATTAGAAGGGCATGAACTTAACCTTGATTAAATTAAATAAATTCATATATATTAGAATGAAGGTTATGGGTATATTATTAATGAAAATTCATATATTTTCATTTGAGACCAGTTGATGATGATGGAAACCTAACTTAAGAGACAACAAAGATGAAAATTTTTAAGCTTTTACCAGAAGGGCATAAACCTAAGACATTGATGTAGTTGAATACAGCAAGTCCCAAGCCTTTCAACCAACTAGGCTACACCTCTTGGAGGCCTGATATTTCATATTGATCTTTAAGTTTTTGGGGTAATGTGATAAAATTAAAGTTTATATATAATAATAAAACAAGAAAATGCAATAAAATTGTTAATTTACCTTAAATTCTTACATCTTATGCTTGAATAAAGTTAATATACGCAAAAATTCTTTTAAGTTTTTAAGGTGACGTAATAGAATTAATTAATGATTCTTCTAAGAAAAGGTTTATATATAATATAAATGTAATAAAATTGTTGTTTTATTATATAATTATTAAATTAAATGAAATTTAAATATATTAATAATGAATTTATCAATTATTATTATAGTGAAAGAATGAAAATATATTAATGAAAATTTATATATTTCATTTCATATAAGTGAGGAGATGATAGAGGGATACAATATACAAAGTTGATATACATTATTGATTTTTAAGTTTTTAGGATCACACAGTGGAATTAATTAAAGATTCTAACAAAATGTTTATATATAAATACAAAATGAGAAAAATGTATTAAAATTGTTGTTTATTATATAATTACTAAATGAAATGGTTAAAATCTCTATTACACTTCAAAATTATTAACATGGAAATTTTAATAGTTAAATAAAAAATTCTATTAAAAGGTTAATGGTC
The DNA here is from genome assembly GCA_013180625.2 of Boswellia sacra. Taxonomy (NCBI): domain Eukaryota; kingdom Viridiplantae; phylum Streptophyta; class Magnoliopsida; order Sapindales; family Burseraceae; genus Boswellia; species Boswellia sacra. The sequence continues at coordinate 39,587 of SNVD02012440.1, read as the reverse complement.
ATATAATTAAAAAAGTAATAATAGAAAAATAACTCTATTACATATAAATTAATTTAATGGTTAAACTCACTTTATTGACTAAATGTTGAAATTCTAAAATTAAAAATATTATTAATTTTGATATTTACATTATTTGTGTTGCGAAGTTTTTCTGAAAAGAATTAATACAAAGTAACCTTGAATTAATGGCATTTAAATTAAATTTAAGAATTAATACAAGTGTCTCAAGATGTATATTTTTAAGCTAGTGTGCAATCCCTATTGGAGGGTGTACATAACACATTTGGGCATCCCATTGGTAAGCCAACCTGGTTGACTTATTGAAATCATGATCATAAACAAGTGCATAAATATACTCCTAAAAAAGCAATTGTGGGGGGGGGGGGGGGGGGGGGGGTGCCGTGGCAGATGTGGGATTGAACTTTCAGAGAAAAACTATATCAATAAATAAAATTATACAATTAAAAAGATAATATTATTAAATTAATAGTTTGTAAAAGAAAAAATTATAATAATTGTATTAAAATTGTATTATCAACTTGATAATAGATTAGAGTAACTCAACATTCTTTTGAAACTTACATGTCTTCTATTATTTATTCTATACTAAATTTTTCTAAAATTTATCTTTCAATACATGTCACCAAAGAGTTTAGGAAAAAGTGTTCATCCTTTATTTTATTGCAAAGCTTAATCTTGTTGATGTGGATAGTTGAAAATGACTATTAGTTCTAGTATAAATTGGAAGAGAAAGTATAAGCATTATTGTTTTACAAATTAACAATATAAATGCAATTGATCACTTTATTAACAAATGATTAAAAAAAAGTGAATGACTTTCTTTGTATAGGGTAGTTATTAATATAGGAAATCTATTGAAATAAGAAATATTTATTTAATTAGGAAGTATTGCTTTCCTATATAATAAATTTTAAAAGAAAATTAATTTAATGTAATAAGAGCAAAAAATTCGTGAACCGTTAATTAAAATATCGGTTATAATCTTATATTTAATTATGTCAAATAAAATAACATTGGGCTGATTAGTTGTTGCTTGGTACATGCCTGAATTGCCTAAACTGAGTCTGAAACACATCAGGAGTTCCATCGATGATTTCTTTTGATATTAGATAAAATATAAAATAATCTTTTTGTTATTATTTTATAATATGCTAACATACAGCCAAAAACCGTGTGGTCCTAAGCTCTTTAACACCGATAAATAGAGAGTCACATTCTACTTACCCGAAAAAAAATTGAAACCGCAGAAGAAAAATGAAACTAATCTATCAATATGTATAATTCAACAATAAATTTGCAACCCCAAACACTCGGAAGAAAGCAATTCAAGCAAAGGCTATGCTAACAAAAACTAGCTGTCGAGCCAAGAAAATAAGGAAATCCCACAGCGACCAGACCAGACCTTTTGGTTAGAGAAGTCAAAATCCTTTTCTTTTGAACTCTTAAACAAGTTGTTAATTTAATTATTCAAGTAATTTACTCAACTTTGGCTGTTAAGCTGAGAGTGAGGAGCTTAAATAAAACATATGAGAATGCCATAAAGCCCTAGTTATCTAGAAGTTAGGAAAATACATAATGCATGAATAGAGTTTTCTCATCCCCATCAACTATTTAGGTGCACTGCTTCTTGGACAAATCATAAAAGCCATTCAGAGTACAATTAATGAACATTTTCTTAATTTCATCGGGCTCCAAGAGACCCAACAAACAGCAAAACTGTAATGAATTGCAAAAGGAGTTCGCATAGCTCCTTACTGCATATTCTAAAATTGCACGGCTCTTTATCTTTCCATAGTTACTAACAATTTTCTTATCACAAAAAAAAAAAAAAAAAGAGAGAAATTTCGTCACGTGACCAAGTGGCCAAAAAGCATATTGTAGAGCCAATATCAGTTTCTAATATAAAACATAATAATTAAATAAAAGTACTTGCTACAGAGCATTCAAAACAATCCTTATCAAGCCCATATTTGCTCAATAGTTTATTTGCAAGCATGCTCTAGCTTCTTCTCCGTCTCAGATTGCCATAAAAAAGATATCAACTGTTACTCAACCCTCTCCATGGCTCACACTTCCTCTTTCTCTATGGACCAACTTTCACCCCATCAATGGCTTTTCATTTCTCTATAATTAGTACTATTCTTCTCAAGCTACTTGGAAAAATAAATAAGAGAAAGATAATAATCCCATGAACAACATAGAACATGATCACAAAAAGCTTATCAAGATGAATGTGTACCTTTTACTGACTTTTCACTGATTATCTTCAAAAACTGTGGTAAAAACAATAATTCCAATATTTGTTGTAAACTTAGCAACAGTTTTTGTTGATAATTTTGAGATGAAACTAGGCAAATAAAATATAATAATGTTCAGATGAAACTGCATACCATAATTATCCCTTGAGCTCCTATGCCATTATGAAATAGTTAGTGCTCTAAATCTTTCCTGTCCATCTGCAACAAGACGAAACAAAGATATACATGTCAATCAACTGACTACATGCAAAATAAAAAATCCCCTTAATATCAAATTACTTTGTTCACAATGAAATTCAAAACCCAAAAGTGTTATCTGGACTAGACTGCGTATGCTTTCTAATTAAATTAGTAGCTTATTACGATAAATCTACATGTTTGAGAATAACAAAACAAGTCGTAAGAATAAAATAAAAAGAAACTCACAAAGCAATCCATTTTTTGTGATTCCACCATCCAAGATAAAAGTAAAAGACTTTGTCTTAAACAATGGACCTGGATCACAGTGCAACCAACCAATTGATAGATGCTGCATGTTAGCCACTGAAAATGATCAAGGATAATTGCAAGCTGCAGAAACAAGTGCTGATACACGGTATTCTAAAAACCATCAATCATACATCTCGCCCCTCACTCATTTGAAGTGAACAAGCAATGATGAGAAATAAGTGAAGAAAAACTTAGAGGGACGAGCACACAAAAAACTCAGGCCTGGGGCTCAGCTATAAAACCATGATAGGGGAATCTCTCATGTAGGATCAAATGTGGCACTCTCCACTTCTTAGGAGATGATAATTGCTAGATCCCCCCGATTAACACCATTTTTTAGACAAGTGCCACAATCCGATTCTTGATTAAAACACCATTCAAAAAGCTTTTAGTTATGACCTATATCTCCCGCAACTTTCAAGACAACTTTTACAAGATCAGATGCACGCAGAATCATGTTATCATTTTTTTTTTTTTTGATACAGATGTGGAAGCCTTCTTTTGTAAATTCATTAATCTTTCATCAGTAAAAGTATGAAAGTAAACGTTTCGTATATATCTGCAACACGCTCCAGGATGTCTTTGATATCATCTTTCCCAAGCCCTCTAGCATTAGTTAAAAAATTGAACCCATTCCTGTATCGTAAGGCAGATTAAAACAGGATAGCAAGCCTAGTTTACTTGAATAATCATCCAAGGAGCCATATATGGCAGGAATTTCAGGCGAGTGTGAATTCGTCCAAGCCTAGTTTACTTGTTGGGCAGATTAAAACAGGATAGCAAGCCTAGTTTACTTGAATAATCACATTTTTTATACAGATGTGGAAGCCTTCTTTTGTGAATTCATCAAGCTTTCACCAGTAAAAGTTTCGTACATATCTTGCACGCTCAAGGATGTCTTCGATATCATCTTTCCCAAGCCCTCTAGCATTAGTTAAAAATTTGAACCTATTCCTGTATTGTAAGGCAGATTAAAAAAGGATAGCAAGCTGTTGAAAGTCTTCCTCCCATGTGTAATTCTGTCAAAGTTAGGCACCTCCCTTGGGGGTAGGTGCATGGTAAGTCAAGGTAGGTGACCAACCTCCTACCTAACTTGTTTGAAAATTCATGCAGACTCCTCCTATAAATAAGAGGACGTCCTGCAGAGTCATTTGTATCCTAGAGAGGAACTAAACCAGAGAGTTTAGGAATTAGAGAGCCAGGAGAGCTCCAGGAAATTATTTAGGGAAGTTTTTGTGTAAATCTTGTATATTAAATTTTCTCTGTTAATACAAGTTAATTTTCTCCCAAAATCTGTTCTGAGTTTGCATTGCATCCCTAACAAGAGTGGTATCAGAGCCTCGTTGAGCTCCTGGAACGTCAGAACAGAGAGAAAAAATTCAGAGAAAATTCGGCCCCTGTTTCTGGAAAATTTCGATTTTTCGGAAAGTGTTCGAATTTCGAATTTGAAGTGTCCAGTGTGTTCGTGACGTCGTGCTGATCATTCTGCACTTTTCTGACGACCGATCCGACTACCAGAGACGCCGCACGCGCCGACCATCTGCACTGCGAGTGGTCCTCACTCGCCTCATGCGCTGCACGCGCGTCTCAAGGAAGAAGACGACCCACGTCAGCGCCACGTCATCCGCCACGTCAGCAAGTCCACGTCAGCAGAGCCACGTCATCAGGCCACATCATCACAGTGGACCCCATCTGCCACATCAGCAAATCTTTGAAAAATTTCATTTTGGCCCCTGTATTTTCGGGTAATTACATTTTGACCCCTTGCGTTTATGAAATTTACATTTCAGTCCTTAGGAAATTTTAGTTTGGCTCCTGTGGTTCTCGTTACTGCATTGTGCCCCCTTAAATTTCTGAAATTTCAGTTTAGCCCTTAAGAAATTTCAGTTTAACCCTTAGAGTTTCCAAGCTTAGTATTTATTGTATAAAAAGAATTTTTGAGCCCCGGAAGAGGCTATTCCACCATTTTTGACCGTTCCGGACGTAACGGTGGGCTCGGATTTTTAAAATTCGATTCTCATTTTAGTGAATTAATTATTCTAAAATGGATGAATCATCCGGAGCCATGATAAAATTGACTGCTACCAATTACACACTATGGAGGCCCAGGATGGAGGATCTCCTTAGTTGTAAGGATCTATATGACCCTATAGAATTTGAAGGGCAGAGACCTGAGACAAAAAAAGAGGCAGAGTGGAAGAAAATTAACAGAAAATGCATCGGTCAGATCAGACAATGGATCGATCAGAGTGTCTTCCATCATGTAGCCAAAGAAACAAATGCATATACTCTATGGAAAAAATTAGAGAGTATGTATCAAGCCAAGTCAGCACGCAACAAAGCCATCCTGATGAGACGGCTTGTGAACTTGAAGTTGCGGAGCGGAACTCCTGTAGCAGAACATACAAGTGAGTTCCAGAACTTAGTGAATCAGTTGACAGTAGTCCAGTTATAGCTTGGAGACAAAGAACAAACCCTTCTACTTCTCAGTTCCCTTTCAGATTCATGGGAGACGTTAGTGGTCTCCATCAGTAATTCAGCACCCGGAGGCAAACTTACCTTATCAATGGTTAAAGATGCCTTGATGAACGAGGAGGCGAGAAGAAAAGATGCAGGCGCCAGTCAAGATGAAGCCTACATCATGGAGAATCGAGGAAGACAGTCTCGAGGTGAAGACTGGAGAAGAGGTAGAAGCAAAAGCAGAGGCAGATCGACAAACAGAAGGGGCAGATCAACAGATGGGCGGAGACCGACTTACAAATGCTATCACTGTGGCAAAGAGGGTCACATGAAGAAAAATTGTTGCAGTCTTCAGAAGCAGAACCAGGAGAGTTCACAAGCACAAAGTAGCGACGAGCCACGAGTTACAGTGGTAGAAGATGTGACCATCTGTGTAGAAGAGACGTGCTTCCACACAGCAGACCAAGGAGTAGAATGGGTAATTGACACAACAGCTTCCTGCCACGTCACTCCTTGCAGAGAGATCTTCACCACGTACAAAGCAGGAGACTTTGGGATAGTGAAGATGGATAACAACAGCACTATCAAAATCATGGGAATTGGTGATATTCAATTCCAAACGAACGTCGGATGCAAAATAACTTTGAAGGACGTTCTTCATGTGCCAGATCTTCGACTCAACTTGCTTTCGGTAAAAGCCTTTGATCAGCAAGCCTATGAGAGCTGCTTCACCAATGGTACATGGAAGATGTTGAAGGGGGTAATGGTGGTTGCTCGAGGTAAATTATGTGATAATCTTTACAGGACCCATGTAAAGATAAACGGAGAGAGCCTTCATGTAGCAGAGCATATGGTACCTCTGGATTTGTGGCATAAAAGGCTCGATCACATGGGTGAAAAGGGTTTATCAACCCTTCAGAAAAAGAAGCTGATCACTGTTTCCAAGGATGCAGCGTCACATCCTTGCGACTATTGTTTGTACGGGAAACAACGGAGGGTGTCATTCAGCTCCTCATCAGTGAAGAAATCAGAGTTGTTGGAGCTAGTAAACAGTGATGTATACGGACCTCTCGAAGTGGAAAGTCTAGGAGTAAAAGGTATTTCTTGACCTTTATTGATGATGCATCTCGGAAAGTGTGGGTGTATTTCCTCAGGACGAAGGATGAAGTTCTGGAGAAGTTCAAGGAGTTTCACGCCATAGTAGAACGTGAAACAGGTAAGAAATTAAAATGCCTTCGATCAGATAATGGAGGCGAGTATACCTCCAGAGAGTTCAATGCTTACTATCAGAGATATGGCATTCGACATGAAAGAATGGTCCCACGCACACCACAACACAATGGAGTGGCCGAGAGGATAAATCGAACCATCATAGAACGAGTCAGAAGCATGCTCAGATTGGCTAAGTTACCCAAGCCATTCTGGGGGGAGGCAGTTCGCACCGCTTGTTACTTAATCAACAGAGCACCATCGGTGCCACTAAACTTTGAGATTCCAGAAAAGGTATGGTCAAATAAAAAACCCTCCTATAATCATTTAAAAGTGTTTGGTTGTTTAGCCTTCGTACATGTATCCAAGGAGCTCAGACAGAAGCTCGATGCAAGAACTGTTCCATGTATCTTCATCGGTTATGGAGATGAAGAATTCGGATACAGATTATGGGATCCCAAAGAAAAGAAGTCATCCGGAGTAGAGATGTCGTATTTCATAAAGACCAAACATATGAAGACGCTGAAAAGACAACAATATCTAAAAATCCCACTAGCAGTGCCCCAGATATTGTTGCAGATTCAACACCAAATGCCACAAGAAATGATGAAGTACCAGAAGAAATTCCAGAAGCAGATCAGGAGGATGAAAATGAAGAGATTGCTGAGCCGGGGGAGACACAATCACCTTTAGAAGCTGCTGCACCTCCTGGAAATGAAGAACCTCAGCTACGACGATCTGAGCGAGGTCGGATTCTATCGAGGAGATATCTGGAATCAGAGAATACACTGCTTACTGATGAGGGGGAGCCAGAAAGCTTTCATGAAGCTTTATCTCATCCAGACAAAGAACAATGGTTGCATGCAATGCGAGATGAGATGAATTCTCTTGAGAAGAACAAAACTTATGAACTGGTCGAGCTCCCAGATGGAAATAAGGCACTGAAGAACAAGTGGGTATTCAAGCTCAAGAAAGATGGAACAGGAAAGGTGATGAAGCACAAAGCCCGATTGGTGGTAAAAGGATTCCTTCAGCAGAAAGGAATTGTCTTTGATGAAATCTTTTCACCGGTAGTAAAAATGTCCTCAATCCGCGTCATCCCCGGATTGACAGGAAGTCTTGACTTGGAGCTTGAACAGATGGATGTGAAGACAGCATTTCTTCATGGAGACTTGCATGAAGAAATCTATATGGAGCAGCCAGAAGGATTCGAGGTTCAAGGAAAAGAAAACCTCGTATGCAAGCTCAAAAGAGCTTGTATGGCCTCAAACAAGCACCAAGGCAATGGTACAAGAAGTTTGACTCCTTTATGGTGAGTCATGGGTACAAAAGAACCGCTGCAGACCAGTGTGTCTACTTCCCGAAACTTCCAGGTGGAGACTTTGTTGCACTCATGCTATATGTGGACGACATGCTGATCGTCGGAAAAGATGCAACAAGAATAAAGCAGCTGAAGAAGGAACTTTCAAAAACCTTCGATATGAAGGACTTGGGACCAGCTCAGCAAATCTTAGGGATGCACATTCGTCGAGACAAGAAATAAAAGAAATTATGGCTGTCTCAAGAGAAATATGTTGAACGGGTGATTCAAAGGTTCAACATGGCTGGTGCTAAGCCAGTTAGTGTACCACTGGCTAATCACTTCAAGCTGAGCAAGAGATCATGTCCCTCATCCAAGAAAAAGATAGAGGACATGGTGTCGGTGCCCTATTCTTCTGCCGTAGGAAGTTTGATGTATGCCATGGTGTGTACAAGGCCAGATATTGCTCATGCTGTAGGAGTCGTGAGCAGATTTCTTTCCAATCCAGGGAAAGAATATTGGGAGGCAGTCAAGTGGATTCTCAGATACCTTAAAGGTACATCGAAGATATGCTTGTGTTACAGGGGAGCTGATCCAATCTTGGAAGGCTATACAGATTCAGATATGGCCGAAGATCCTGACAGTATGAAATCTACATCAGGTTTTGTTTACACTTTTGCAGGGGGAGCTGTATCATGGCAGTCAAGACTACAGAAGTGTGTTGCGCTAGCCACGACAGATTAAAACAGGATAGCAAGCCTAGTTTACTTGAATAATCACATTTTTTATACAGATGTGGAAGCCTTCTTTTGTGAATTCATCAAGCTTTCACCAGTAAAAGTTTCGTACATATCTTGCAGCACGCTCAAAGATGTCTTCGATATCATCTTTCCCAAGCCCTCTAGCATTAGTTAAAAATTTGAACCTATTCCTGTATTGTAAGGCAGATTAAAAAAAGATAGCAAGCTGTTGAAATTCTTCCTCCCATGTGTAATTCTGTCAAAGTTAGGCACCTCCCTTGGGGGTAGGTGCATGGCAAGTCAAGGTAGGTGACCAACCTCCTACCTAACTTGTTTGAAAATTCATGCAGACTCCTCCTATAAATAAGAGGACGTCCTGCAGAGTCATTTGTATCCTAGAGAGGAACTAAACCAGAGAGTTTAGGATTTAGAGAGCCAGAAGAGCTCCAGGAAATTATTTAGGGGAGTTTTTGTGTAAATCTTGTATATTGAATTTTCTCTGTTAATACAAGTTAATTTTCTCCCAAAATCTGTTCTGAGTTTGCATTGCATCCCCAACACAAGCCTAGTTTACTTGAATAATCATCCAAGGAGGCAGCAGCATACTCGAGGATGTCTTCGATATCATCTTTCCCAAGCCCTCTAGCATTAGTTAAAAATTTGAACCCATTCCTGTATTGCAAGGCAGATTAAAAAAGGATAGCAATCCTAGTTTACTTGAATAATCATCCAAGGAGGCAGCAGCACGCTCGAGGATGCCTTCGATATCATCTTTCCCAAGCCCTCTAGCATTAGTTAAAATTTGAACCCATTCCTGTATTGTAAGGCAGATTAAAAAAGGATAGCAAGCCTAGTTTACTTGAATAATCATCCAAGGAGGCAGCAGCACGCTCGAGGATGTCTTCAATATCATCTTTCCCAAGCCCTCTAGCATTAGTTAAAAATTTGAACCCATTCCTGTATTGTAAGGCAGATTAAAAAAGGATAGCAAGCCTAGTTTACTTCAATAATCATCCAAGGAACCATACGGGAGGAATTTCAGGCCAGTGTACTCTCAAGATTAAAGTGTGATAGAGCAAAAACATTTAATACATCACGTGTAATCATAAAAAAGCATCTTCAGTGAGTGTGCTAAAAACATCACTGGTGTAGATGTTAAACTAATGCTTACAAACTAATTGAAAGTCTAGAAAATACAAAATTAAAAATAGAAAGAGGGAAGACATATCAACTCAGAATCACTTGACCCTGTCCAGTTGTACACTATTAATTGTTGCAGCTTACAAACTATTGAAAACTAACTATGCATACACTGGACTCGACATGTACAAATATAAGATTAAGACCAGTTCTAGTCAATGATAGATTAAAAAATACAATAGCAGAACTGGAAAAGCACAAAAATAAGACTAAGACAAATTAACTCTGAGGGTCAGCTAGAACTTCAATGCATGCATAATCATGTGCAACCAAAAAAGTCAAAGACCATGTACGTTAAAAGAAAGTTAAATTAAATAGAAAGATACTTTGATAATTTCAAATAACTTGTCTCATGTGCCCTTGTGGTAGGCATTGAGCAAAACTACCAAAAAGCTCCAGCATGTAATAACTATGGGAACCCTTCTATATATTTTTCTTATACAGTAAAACAAAAATCATAAAAGCTCCAAGAGAAACAAATAAATAAAAGTGAGAAAAATAAAACAAAATTTTCGATTGTCTAACCTTCAGAGTTTTTTCAGCAAGCAAGCAAGCAGAAAATAATGCAAATGAAAGGTTATAAATAAAAACAATAACAAAAGTAGCATACATGAATATGTATGTGTAGCATACATGAATATTGTTGAGAGAGAGAGGGAGAAACGAATTTAAGGGAAAAATTTGTATGTATTCCATTGTAAAGAGGTGTACATATATATAGTACAATAACGGAAAATAAAATAGGAAAGAGAGAATCAAATATATATCTAATAGGAACACAATCCTAAATTCCTATATAGAGATTTAACACTCCCCCTCAAGTTGGAGTATAGATATTCTCGATGCCCAACTTGGAATATAGATGAAGAAAAACTCCTGTATGAACTGCCTTGGTAAAAAGATCTCCAATTTGGTCTTCAGACCTAACATAAGGAGTGATAATCTCTCCACTCATTACAGTCTCACGAACAAAGTGACAATCTACTTCAATGTGTTTAGTTCTTTCATGAAAAACTGGATTGCTAGCAATATATGTTGCAGCTATATTATCACAAAACATTTTTGATGGCTTTTTGAAATCAATTCCAATTTCAGTTAAAAATTTCTTGACCCACATAATCTCACATGTTTTATGAGCCATAGCACGATACTCTGCCTCTGTACTGGATCTTGCAATTACATTTTGTTTCTTGCTTCTCCAAGTCACTAGATTGCCTCCCAAGAAAGTACAATATCCACTTGTTGACTTCCTATCAGTTTTGGATCTAACCCAATCAGCATCAGAATAGCCAACAATGTCCAACTCTTTACCTTTCTTGTAAAGAATTCCTTTACCAACGAATTGTTTTAGATATCGTAGAATTCTACATACCGCCTCCCAATGGATCTTCTTCGGATTTTGCATATACTGACTAACTGCTCCTACTGTAAAAGTAATATCAGGTCTAGTGACAGTAAGATAAATCAAATTTCCCACAAGACTTCTATATCTTTTCTTATCTTCAAAATCTGGACTGATATCATCATCCAATATTACATTAGAATCCATAGGGGTCTCTATTGGCTTAGACTCTAACATACCCGTCTCATCAAGTAAGTCTTGCACATACTTTCTCTGAGACAAAATGATACATTCCTTCCTCCTTAAAACTTCAATACCAAGAAAGTATCTGAGTTGCCCCAAGTCTTTGTTTTGAAAATGTGTCTTTAGCTGTCTTTTCACTTCTTCTATGCCATTAGAATCACTCCCAATCACAATGATATCATCTACATACACCACAAGTATAACAATACCTGATCTTGTATGTTTAACAAATATTGAGTGATCAGATTGACAACGGGAGAAGTTGATCGAAGCCAAAACGCCACTCAATTTTTCAAACTAGGCCCTAGGTGACTGCTTCAGACCATAAATAGCCTTCTTTAACTTACAAACAAAGGTGGTTAACTCCCTCTGAGCAACAAATCCAGGTGGTTGCTCCATTTAAACCTCCTCGTGCAAATCCCCATACAAGAAGGCATTTTTGACATCTAGCTGGAAGAGGGGCCAGCCAAAAAACACTGCGCGAGAAATAAGAATGCGGACTGAATTGAGCCTAGCAACGGGAGAAAAAGTCTCAACATAGTCAACACCATAAGTTTGAGTGTACCTTTTAGCAACAAGATGGGCTTTTAAGTGTTCAATAGTACCATCAGGATGATATTTAATAACAAAGACCCAATGACAACCGACCACTTCTTTACCGTCTGGTAATTTTTGTAACTCCCATGTACCACGATCACAGAGAGCTGACGTCTCATCTTCCATAGCTTTCCTCCAGCCAGGATGAGCCAAAGCTTCCTGGTAAATTTTAGGAATAGAAACCACAGACAAACTCAAAGCAAAAGAACGAGCAAACAATGATAAGGCATTAAAGGAGACAAACTGAGAGATAGGATACCTCTGAGAATTTCTAGTACCTTTGTGAAGAGCAATAGGGAGATCAAGATCGGAATACTCATTTGTAGGAGGATTCAGATCTGGAGTAGAAGCAGACACTTGAGTGACGGGCAGATCAGTAAGCGGTAAATCATCTTGTGTAACACGGGATTGATGTGGCTTTCGCCTAGAATAAACTAAGAGTGGTGGAGTAGAAGGACCCGGTAGAACTGACATCGGTATTGGAGGATCAACTAGACCAGTATCAAGTCTAGAACCACTCGATGAAAAATATGGTGTGGAATCAAAAAAGGTGACATTTGCACTAACAAAATTTTTTTCCGAGCAAGGGTCAAGACATTTGTAACCTTTCTGAGTTCTAGAATACCCAAGAAAAATACATTTGGTGGACCGAGGAGACAGTTTATCAGAAATCCTATGAAGATGGACAAAACAAATACAACAAAAAATATGAGGAGGAAGATGAAAAGCAGGTTGATTAGGGAATAAGATGGAATACGGAGACTGAAAATGAAGAACAGAAGAAGGAACCCGATTAATGAGGTAACAGGCGGTAAGTAAAGCTTCCTCCCAATATTTTGATGGGACTTTCATATGAAATAGCAGAGTTCGAGCCACATCTAACAAATGTCTATTTTTTTGCTCAGCAACTCCATTCTACTGAGGAGTGTAAGCACATGATGTTTGATGTAAGATCCTATTAGTGCTACAAAAAGTAGATAATGAGAAAGAAGTATATTCTAAAGCATTATCAGAACGTAAAACTTTAATGGAAATACCAAACTGAGTCTTTATTTCATTGTAAAACATTTGAAACATACTAGGGACCTCAGATCGATCTTTTAATAAATACACCTAAGTAACTCTAGAATGATTATCCACAAAGGATACAAAATATTTAAACCCATGACTGTTTGTAACTCGACAAGGATCCCATACATCTGAGTGAACCAAATCAAACGGTTGGTCACTAATTTTTTTGACTCGACTACGAAATAAAAAACGAGAATGTTTACCTAACTGACAAGACTCACATTCGATTTGAGTTGGACTAAAAAAACCCATATACTGAAGCAATTTATTTGAAGGGTGACCTAAACAATAATGTCATTGTTCGGTAGAGACAGAAGAAGTAAGAGCTGTATGAGAGGACGAAAGTGCTTCAACCAAGTGATAAATGCCATTCTTTTCATGCCTGCCACCAATCATTTTCCTCGTACCAAGATCCTAAAAAATACAATAGGATGGAAAAAAGTGACTGAGCAATTTAAATTCTTAGCTAACTGGCTAACAGATAAAAAATTAACAGGAAATCTAGGAACATGTAACACGGAAAATAAATGAAAACTAGATGTACGAATGGTTCCAGACCCTTGTACTTGGGTTTTAGAACCATCAGCAAGAACGACTGATGACTGTTTGTTAGAAGGGATAAATGAACTAAAAAGAGAATCATTACCAGTCATGTGAGAAGAAGCTCTAGAGTCTATAATCCAATGATGTGGGTACGAAGAAGAAAATAAGGCAGTGGACCTACCTGTTTGGACTAAGGAAGCGGAAGGCTCACTAGCTGGTTGACCTTCAGATTTATGAGCAGACTGCGCAAAAGGTGGAGCATGAGAGTTAGATGAATTACCAACAGAAAGACGCTCCTCAGAGCTTTGATTTGCCCATTCAGGTTTTCCAAACTTTTCCCAACACTTTTCTGATGGATGATTAAGTCTACTACAATGAGAACAAGGAACTCTTCCACCTCAACCTCTAACATGTCCTCTACTCTGTCCAGAAAAGGATCCTCTGCCTCAACTACTAGACACAACTAAGACAGAAGCTTCCTGATTATGTTGAGAGGTGGGTAATCGTTGGAGTCGAGCATATGCAGTTTTAAGACTTGGGAGATCTTTCTCTGTCAAGATACTATTCTTAGCACTTTCATAGACAGGATTTAAGCTAGACAGGAACTTGACAACAAATAATTCTTCACGTTGTTTACGTAATGTCTCAATATCAGTAGTAACAGGATGATAAGAGTTAAGCTCACCCATTAATCCTTCGATTTCTCCTAAATATTCACTTAACGTTCTATCACCTTGCTGACAAGAAAATAAAGTAGAATAAACATAAAAAATGTGAGAGACATTTTGAGATCCGCCAAACCTGTCTTGAAGTGAATTCCACAACTCTTTGGTAGTATCAACCCACATCATAGTTGTTGCAAGTGATGGCTCCATACTGTTCCACAACCATGTAGTAATCAAATTGTCTTCCTGAATCCATTTTGCATACTCCTTTGAATCAGACGATAAAGGATCTTGTGTAAGATAATTATGTTTCCCTTGGCCAATCAAGTATTTGGTTACTGCTTTTGCCAATAACTTGTAATTGGAATCATTCAATTTTACGGTTGTGATGGAACCGCCAACTCTAGGAGGATTAAAGGACGGTTGAGAAGCCATGGAAACCCAAACACAATTTTTCTTCCAAAGAGATCCACCACACGGAAAAAATTTTTAAGAAAAAAACCGAATTATGTGCTGTCTGTGAATAGTAACTCTGGTGAACAATACTCATCTGTAAACAGTAACGCCGATATTAGTCTGATGAACAGTACTCGTCGTGAACAGTAACACTGGTGAACAGTACGTCGATGAACAGTAACTGTATTTTTTTTTTTTTGAAGGGGTGATGGAAGATGAAATTGGGATAAAGTAGGTTGATGGTGGTGGGAGGTTTAGGGCTTATGGGTTGAACAAAAATTAAATGATAAATAGTATAAGAGGGGATCAAAACCACGCTCTGATACCATTTTGAAAGAGAGAGAGAGAAACGAATTTAAGGAAAAAATTTGTATGTATTCCATTGTAAAGAGGTGTACATATATATAGTACAATAAGAGAAAATAAAATAGGAAAGAGAGAATCAAATATGTATCTAATAGGAACACAATCCTAAATTGCTATATAGAGATTTAACAAATATGTATGTATACATACACACATATATATATATATATCTATATATAAAATAAATTTCCATACAGTCAGCATTAGACAAAAACTTGCTTTTCTAAGAGAAAAATAAAAAAAATGGAGCCGAATCAGAAAAGCTCTTAACTCAAAGCGATGTAAAGATCAATTTTAGATAAAGATCCAAAAGTAGCTTCCAAGAAACACATAAATTCACCTAAACCAAGCAGTGAAGTTTCTAGACATGGATCTGCAATAAATTCACCTAAACTAACCAGTCAACTTTTTAGATCTGGACATGGATCTAAAAAGAATTTTCGATTGTCTAACCTTCAGAGTTTTTTCACCGAGCAAGCAAGCAGAAAAATAATGCAAATGAAAGGTTATAAATAAAAACAATAACAAAGTAGCATACATGAATATGTATGTATACATACATATACATATCTATATATAAAATAAATTTCCATACAGTCAGCATCAAACAGAAACTTGCTTTTCTAAGAGAAAAATAAAAAAATGGTGTCAAATTGGAAAAGCTCTCAACTCCAAGCAATGTAAAGATCAATTTTAGGTAAAGATCCAAAAGTAGCATCCAAGAAACACATAAATTCACCTAAACCAAGCAGTCAAGTTTCTAGACATGGATCTGCAATAAATTCACCTAAACTAACCAGTCAACTTTTTAGATCTGGACATGGATCTGCATATATGGATCTGTGAAAGGGAGTGGAAGAGCAGTCAAGCTACAGAAAAATGATTGTATGTAAGAAATGAAACCACAGAAGTCAAAACACAGAAGAAGACGATCAAAACCCTAACTGCAAGAAATAATTGGTATCTCCAAGTATAGATATTCCATCTGCTCATATTCACATTCTTCCATTAGTAATGTTAAGTTAGAAAACTTGAAACATTAAACTATAACCTGCGTGCCAAGGTGACTATTAGTATCATAACAAATTATGTATGAATTCCAAAGCAAGCAGGAAAAAGAATTCTAAAAAGTAGAAAAAAGTGGAAAATTTTAATCAACCAGTATCATCAATTATAAGGATCTCAGCTAGGAATTACCAAATGCCATTCAGACCTTGGTCAAAAGTTGACCCAGACCAACCTCTTCACTTGGTATGCATCAATATATATAGATGTGTAGTTGTGTGAACACATACAAATTAGAATACATATAGACGATGGGCACATACAAACATAGTTTTTAAATCTGTACCATTAAAAAAAATCAGTTTTATTATCAGTTGAACCTGCAGAGTTTCTCTCACATATTCTTCCATAGCTTGTAGGAATGATGCAGGGAGCCTGAAACCCTGATTTTGAAATAATAATAATGAAACCAAAACTTGAGAAGTAAAAAAACTGAATGATAATAAACCCTCCATCCCATAGAACACCGATCGATCATCTAGAAGCTCTTGTCTTCGGCTAACCAGGAGGGCATATTAATTCTGAATTTCAGACACTATATGCTTTAACTAAATACAATAAAATTGTCCAAAGAACTAGAATTTGTTTTCAGGTGCCACTATAATTAGTCACAAGATCACAACATACAATGTGATGTCCTATCATAACAGCTAAAATGACTTTTTATAAAGTTGCCATCACAACACAACCTATATCACTAACTTTGAATTGTTGACTACCCATTAACATGTAAAATTCTTAAGATGTCCCACATAAGCAAAAGTGAACTACATTTCTCTTTGCAGAGCTTAAAAGGGTAAGGAAATTGTACGAGAAGCGGAAATAGAGAAGCATGATACTTGCAAAAGGTATGTGTAAGACAGGCCTGCATAGTGCTCAAGCTTATTTTTTACTTTGTGGCAGGAAATTGTCTCATGATACATCCTGAAATAGATATTGTAAAATTTTTAGCAACAACATCCTCAGTCCCTAGAATAAAATCCATATATTAGGATAAATATGATATTTTATTAACAATACTAATAAAAAACAGAAAGTGTAGCTTGCTGAGAAAAACATCTTGAACCTACCAGTATGCAAAAAAGAATAGTGCAATAGAGGCAACCAATTCTAAAAACAAACTCTAAAATGGAATTAAAAATTAGGAGCAATCACTTCAATTATAAGCAAATTCTAATATTAGTAACCTTGCATGAATGCCATCTAAATTAAATTTAAGATTCAGAAATTTGATGTATAATACTTGCACAAGTGTCTTACATATTTTTTAAGCTAGTATCCAATCACTATAAGAGATGTTAAAGCATTAGGCTGATTAGTTGATGCATGGTACGTTGCTGAATTGACAACACATCAGGATACAGCTTCATATATTTTCTTTTTGATATTTTACAACAGACACAATTAGTTTGTAATGCTCTTTTTGGTATTCTTATTCAATAGGGCAACTTTACTACAATTGTGTGGTCCGCAACTCTTGAAACCAATAAAATTCATATACAGGAGGATATGGTAGAGTCACAAAAGCATCCTAACATTTTAATTACCCGAAGAAAATTGAAGCCAAAAAATGAAAAGATAAAACAACTACTTAATATATCTATATAAATAATACAACAATAAATTTGCAAAAGAAACTCTTTTTTTTAATTTTTTTTAAAGAAACACCTCAAATGGTTGACTAGATGTGATAACATCCTTCTCCAACCCCAAAAACTTGGAATAAAGTAATTTAAGCCAAGGATATACTGATGAATACTAGCTGTCCAGCAATGGAAAAGAGGAAAGCCCACATCCAACACACTTTTCTGGTAGAAAAGTCAACCTCCATGCAAGAAGGTTTTCAAAGGTTATGGATTTTTAATTCTTGAACAAGTTGGTAATTTTAATATTCAAGTAATTTTTGCTCAACTTTGGCTGTTGAACTGACATTGAGGAGCTTAAATAAACATATGAGAATAACATAAACCCCTAGCTACCTAGAAGTTAGGTTGACTTTTCCATTTGTCCTCCTTTCTTCTTCTTCCCTCTAGGAAGGTTGGAAGAGTCACAAAGGAAAATACATAATGTCATGAATAGAGTTTCTCATCTGTATCAATTATTTAGAACTTCTCGGACAAATCGTAAAAGCCATTCAGACTACAATGAATATTTCCTTAATTTCATCAGGCTCCAAGTGACCCAGCAACTAGTAAAATTGTAATGAATTGCAAAGAGTTCACATAGGTATAGACTTTTGCACATTCTAATATTGCACAACTCTTTATCTTTCTATAGTTACTAAAAATTTTCTTATCAAACAAACAAGAAAGTTCATCATTATTGCAAAGCGACCAAAAAGCACATTGTAGAGCCAATATCAATTTCTAATAAAACATAATAATTAATAAAGGTACCAGCAAGTAGAGCATTCAAAACAATCATTATTATCAAGCCCATCTCCATCTCAGATTGCAATAAAAAAAATCATCAATGTCACTCAACCCGTATTTCCATTCCTCACTCTTCCTCTTTCTCTATGGACCAATTTTCACCCCATCAATAAATTACTTTTAACTTCAGCTTTCTCTATAATTAGTACTACTTGGAAAAATAAATGAAAGAAAAGAAAATGACCACCCACGAACAAACATAGAACACTGACCAAGATACACTAACAAAAGTCATTAACAACTATGAATGTGTACTTTTTCCTGACTTTTAACTGATTATCTAAACACTACGGTAGAAACAATCATTCCAATATTTGTTTGCAAACATAGAAACAGCTTTTGCTGATAATGTTGATGTAAAATTAGGCAAATAATATAATAATGTTCAGGCTAAACTGCATAACCATAATTATCCCTTGAGCTCCTCTGTAATATGAAATGGGTAGTTTTCAAAATCTTTCTTGTCCAGCTGCACCAAGACAAAACAGAGCATATCATTTTCTTCTATCACTTTGAAACAGGCTAAAGATAATGTCAAATCTTACTCTTTCCTGAAGTCATGTGGATATAAAAACCCAAAATAAAGCATACGATATATAATGTCTATCCTCAATAAATCAGCCATTCAAAAATCTGTTATGTTATGACAATTGACTTTACCAGCTACAATAGCCCTTGCCTCCTACAAAAATAACAAAAACAAACGGATACTGGCTTAATAATTATGCTGAACCAAAAATGGTTCCCAAGTTCCTTCAATGTGCTGCCTAATATTGCCAGGCATAATAATTATTGGCCATATCAATCTTAACTTTAGTTATCAATTGAACTCTTTCTTAGTTTCTTGCATGCTTTCATTGTTAACAATTGAACACTAATCCACATTGTATGAAATAATTAATTAACCAAATAAGCTATTGAGAGATAGTGGGAGAAAGGAATTTAGGGGAAAAATTTGTATGTATTATGTATTCCATTGTAAAGACGTATACATATATATTATACAATATGGGGAAATAAAATAGGAAAGAGAGAATCAAATATGTATCTAATAGGAACACAATCCTAAATTCCTATATAGAGATTTAACACTCCCCCTCAAGTTCGAGTATAAATATTCTCGATGCCCAACTTGGAACATAGATGAAGAAAAACTCCTTTATGAACTGCCTTAATAAAAAGATCTCCAATTTGGTCTTCAGACTTAACATAAGGAGTGATAATCTCTCCACTCATTACAGCCTCACGAACAAAGTGACAATCTACTTCAATGTATTTAGTTCTTTCATGAAAAACTGGATTGCTAGCAATATATGTTGCAGCCATATTATCACAAAACATTTTTGATGGCTTTTTGAAATCAATTCCAATCTCAGTTAAAAAATTCTTGACCCACATAATCTCACATGTTGTGTAAGCCATAGCACGATACTCTGCCTCTACACTGGATTTTGCAACTACATTTTGTTTCCTGCTTCTCCAAGTCACTATATTGCCTCCCAAGAAAGTACAATATCCACTTGTGGACTTCCTATCAGTTTTGGATTCAGCCCAATCAGCATCAGAATAGCCAATAATGTCCAACTCTTTACCTTTCTTGTAAAGAATTCATTTACCAACGGACTGTTTTAGATATCGTAGAATTCTACATACCGCCTCCCAATGGATCTTCTTCGGATTTTGCATATACTAACTAACTACTCCTACTGCAAAAGTAATATCAGGTCTAGTGGCAGAAAGATAAATCATCTTTCCCACAAGACTTCTATATCTTTTCTTATCTTCAAAATCTGAACTAATATCACCATCCAATATTACATTAGGATCCATATGGGTCTTTATTGGCTTAGACCCTAACATACCCGTCTCATCAAGTAAGTCTTGCACATACTTTCTCGGAGACAAAATGATACCTTCTTTACTCCTTAAAACTTCAATACCAAGAAAGTATCTGAGTTGTCCCAATTCTTTTGTTTGAAAATGTGTCTTTAGCTGTCTTTTCACTTCTTCTATGCCATTAGAATCACTCCCAGTCACAATGATATCATCTACATACACCACAAGTATAACAATACCTGATCTCGTATGTTTAACAAACACTGAGTTATCAGATTGACAGATCCACCACACGGAAAAAATTTTTAAGAAAAAAACTGAATTATGTGCTGTCTGTGAACTGTAAGTTCGGTGAATAGTACTTATTGTGAACAGTAACTCCAGTGACAGTCCGCTGAAGAGTATTCGTCGTGAACAGTAACTTTTTTTTTTTTTAAAGGGTGAAGGAAGATGAAATTTGCATAAAGTAAGTTGATGGTGGTGGGAGCTTTGGGGTTTATGGGTTGAACAAAAATTAAATAGTATAAGAGGGGATCAAAACCATGCTCTGATACCATGTTGAGAGAGAGAGGAAGAAACAAATTTAAGAAAAAAATTTGTATGTATTATGTATTCTATTGTAAAGAGGTATACATATATATAGTACAATAAGGGGAAATAAAATAGGAAAGAGAGAATCAAATATGTATCTAATAGGAACACAATCCTAAATTCCTATATAGAGATTTAACATAAGCAATTATGATAACCTAAATTCATTGTACTCTGTTAGCCAATTCTAGCTTAGCCCGTCAATTACCAGTAAGTGCTGCACCTAATCCATTATAATTATTACTCTTTTCCACCAATTCATTATGAATTTGTGATAGCTCACTATAGAGGGGGGAAATCAAAATAAAATAGCAATTGATGCATAACTTTCTGGAAGATATTATTAGAAGAAAAAAGAAAATGTAACTATGAATAAAAAAGAAAAGAAGTCGGCAATCAACAGAAGAAAGAGAGAAAAATAATTAGCCTAGTTGGTCTGATCTCTTGTGCTGGAGAAAGGGCTCTTAGAATTAGATCCCCTAAATATCAAATTACTTTGTTCACAGAAACTAAAAGCCCAAAAGTGTTATTTGCACTAGACTATTTATGCTCTCTAATTAGGAGCTTATTATTGTAAATCTACATGTTCAAGAATAACGAACAAGACTTGTAAGAATAAAATAAAATGAAACTCCTTAAAACCATAATGGAACTCTACCATTTTAAAAGGATAAAATCTTTCAAAGGTCACCTAGAAATCCATTTTTATTTGTGATACCACCATCAAGATAAAGTAAAAGACTTTGACTTAAACAAAGGACCTGGATCATAGTGCAACGAACCAATTGATAGATTATGCATGTTAGCCATTATCTGCATGCTCCAAAAAAAGTGCTTATACCATTATAGACAACATCATAAAAACCATCAATCATACAATCTTGCCCTTCACTCATTTGAAGTGATTGCAGTGATGAGAACTTACAGGAGTAAAGAAAAACTGAGGCACAAGCACACAAGAATTCAGTGGTATCAATCAAGGCAACTAGAAATTTTATTGTCCCCAGAAACACCATAGCTAGAGTTATGCAAATAACAGAAATTAACATGCAACTGAAAATAGTATAAAAGTTGACAATCCTGATAACAGGTTCAAATAATTGAATATAAGCAATTACATAATGGTACTTGCTTAAACCAATATGCAGTCTAAAGAGACACTTGAGGATCAACTACCCAACCATGATATAGGGGAATCCCAAGCAAGATAAATTATTGCACTCTCTGCTTCCTTGGAGATAATAGCGAACTCCCCTGGATTAACATCATTTTTTAGCAAAGTGCCACAATCCAATTCTTGATTAAAACACCAATAAAAAAAAACTGTATGGTCCTTAGGAGCTCTTAAGACCAAAAAAATTCAACAGCTGCTCTGCATCCGGGATTATAGCATTCTAATTACCTAAAGAAAATTGAAACCACAAAAAAAAATCCTAATCTATCAATGTGCACAAGTCAACAATAAATTTGCAAAATAAAATCTTAACAGTAAGAAACACCTCATATGGTTAACTAGATGTGATAACATCCTTTTCGAACCCCAAACACTTGGAAGAAAGCAATTAAAGCAAAGGATATCCTAACAAAAACTTGCTGTCCAGTAAGGAAAATGAGGAAAGCCCACATCGACCACACTTTTTAGGAAGAAAAGTCAACCTCTATACAAGAAGGTTTCCAAAAGCAAAAGATTTTGAACTCTTAAACAAGTCGGTAATTTTATTATTCAAGTAATTTACGCAACTTTGGCTGTTGAACCAGGATTGAGGAGCTTAAACAAACAAATGAGAATGCCATAAACCCCTAGCTGTCCAGAAGTTAGGTTGACTTTTCCATTTGTCCTCCTTTCTTTCTCCCTCTAGGAAGGTTGAAAGAGTCACAAAGGAAAATACACAAACGTCATGAATAGAGTTTCTCATCCCTATCAACTATTTAGGTGCACTGCTTATTGGAAAAATCATAAAAGCCATTCATGGTACAATGAACATTTTCTTAATTTCATCAGGCTCCAAGAGACGTAGAAAATAGAAAAATTGTAATAAATTGCAAACGGAGTTCACAAAGGTATAGTTTTTTTTTTGCATATTTTAACATTGCACAACTCTTTTTCTTTCTATAGTTACTAAAATTTTCTTATCAAACAAACAAGAAAGTTCATCACATGACCAAGAGACCAAAAAGCACATTTTAGAGCCAATATCAGTATCTAATCGAAAACATAACAATTAACTAAAGGTACTAGCTAGCAGAGCATTCCAAACAGTCATTATTAATCAAGCCCATAGTGCTTAATAATTTATTTGGAGCCATTTTTTAACGTTTTCTCTAACTTAGATTGCAATAAAATAAAAAAAAAATCATTTATCACTCAACCCATTTCCATTGCTCACTCTTTCTATTTCTCTGTGTACCAAATTTCACCCCATCAATGCATTGCGTTTCACTTCTAGCTTTCTCTATAATTAGTACTACTCTTCTCAAGCTATTTGGAAAAACAAATAAAGGAAAGAAAATGGCCACCCATGAAGAACATAGAACACTGACCGAGATACAAATCACAAAAGTCAGCTTATCAACTATGCATGTGTCTATTATTGACTTTTCCCTGATTATCTTCAAACTCTATGGTAGAAACAATCATTCCAGTATTTGTTTGTAAACTTAGCAACAGTTTTTGTTGATAATGTTGAGAGAAACTAGGCAAATAAAATATAATAATATTCAGACAAAATTGCATAGCCATAATTATCCCTTGAGCTCCGCTGTAATATGAAATAATTATTGCTCTAATTCTTTCTTGTCCAGCTGCATCAAGACAAAACATAGCATACGTATGCAAAATCATTTTCTTCTATCATTTTGAAGCTGGGTATAAACAATGTCCATTGTCACTCTTTTACTAAGGTCATGTGGGTATCAAAACCCAAAATAAAGCATACAAGATAGTGTTTGTCCTCAATAAATCAGCCATTGAAAAATCTGTTCTATTATGACAAGTGACTTTACCAGCTATAGTAGCACCTGTCTCCGACAAAAATTAAAAAAAAAAAAATAAATACCGGCTTAATAATTATACCAAACCAGAAATGGTTCCCAAGTTTCTTCAATTTGCTACTCAATATTGCTAGGCATAATAATAACTTCAATTTGCTACTCAATATTGCTAGTCATAATAATAATCATTGGCTATATAAATCTGAACTTTAGTTATCAATTGAACGCATTCTTAGTCGCTTGCATGCTTTCACTGTTAATAGTAGCAGTGCGTCAACTTCACAACTGTAGAGGAAAATACTAACCCACATTATATGAAATAATTAACTAACCAAATAAGCAATTATATAACCTAAATTCATTATTTTCTCTCTGCCAATTCTAGCTTCACCTTTTAATTACCAATAAGTGCTACGCCTAATCCAGTATGATTGCTTTTGTCTGCCAATTCATTATGAATTTATAATTACTCACTGTAAAGGGGAAAAATCAAGATAAGAAACAATTGATGCATAACTTTTTGTAAGATATTATTAGAAGGAAAAAGAAAACATAACTATGAACAAAAAAGAAAAAAATCAGCAATCAACAGAAGAAAGAGAGAAAAAAAATTAGCCTAGTTGGTCTGATCTCTTGTAGTGAACAAAGGGCTCTTAGAATCAAATCCTCTTAACATCAAATTACTTTATTCACGATGAAATTGAAAACCCAAAGGTGTTATCTTCACTGGACTACGAATGCTTTCTAATTATTAGCTCATTATGATAAATCTACATGTTTACGAATAATGAACAAGACTTGTAAGAATAAAATAAAATGAAAACTCTCAAAATCATAACTGACTACCTTTTCAAAGAGTTTTAATCTAACAAAGCTCAACTAGAAATTCATTTTTATTTATGATTCCACCACCCAGATAAAGTAAAAGAGTCTGACTTAAGCAATGGATCTCGATCGCATTGCAACTTACCAATTGATAGTGTTAAATCTCTATATAGGAATTTAGGATTGTGTTCCTATTAGATACATATTTAATTTTCTCTTTCTTATTTTATTTTCCCTTATTGTACTATGTATATGTATACCTTTTTACAATGGAATACATATAAATTTTTTCCCTAAATTCGTTTCTCCCTCTCTCTCTCAACATGGTATCAGAGCTCGGCTTTGATCCTCTCTTATACTATTTATCCTTTAATTTTTATTTAACCTATAAATTCTAAACCTCCTACCACCATCAACTTATTTTATCCTAATTTCATCTTCTATCACTCCCTCTAAAAAAGAAAAATTTACAATTACTGTTCATCGACATACTATTCACTAGTGTTACTGTTCAACGACGTATTGTTCACCAGTGTTATTGTTCACGACGAGTACTTTTTATCAGACTGTTACTGGAGTTACTGTTCACAAATGAGTACTATTCATCAAAGTTGCTGTTCACAGATAGCACATAATTCAGTTTTTTTCTTAAAAATCTTTTCCATGTGGTGGATCTGTTTGGAAGAAAAATTGTGTTTGGGTTTCCATGGCTTCTCAACCGTCCTCTAATCCTCTTAGAGTTGGTGGTTCCATCACAGCCGTAAAATTGAATGATTCCAATTACAAGTTATTGGCAAAAGTAGTAAACAAATACTTGATTGGTGGCAGGCATGAAAAGAATGGCGTTTATCACTTGTTTGAAGCACTTTCGTCCTCTCATACAGCTCTTGCTTCTTCTGTCTCTCCAGAATAATGGCATTATCGTTTAGGTCACCCTTCAAGTAAATTGCTTTAGCATATGGGTTTTTCTAGTCCAACTCAAACTGAATGTGAGCTTGTAAGTTAAACATTCTCGTTTTTTGTTTCGTAGTTGAGTCAATAAAATTAGTGAATAACCGTTTGATTTGGTTCACTCAGATGTATGGGGTTTTTGTCGAGTTACCAACAGTCATGGGTTTAAATATTTTGTATCCTTTGTGGATGATCATTCTAGAGTTGCTTGGTTGTATCTGTTAAAAGATCGATCTGAGGTCCCTAGTATGTTTCAAATGTTTTACAATGAGATAAAGACTCAATTTGGTATTTCTATTAAAGTTTTACATTCTGATAATGCTTTAGAATATACTTCTCCCTCATTATCTACTTTTTGTAGCACTAATGGGATCTTACATCAAACATCATGTGCTTACACCCTTCAGCAGAATGGAGTTGCTGAGCGAAAAAATAGATATTTGTTAGATGTGGCTCGAACCTGTTATTTCATGTGAAAGTCCCATCAAAATATTAGGGGGAAGGTTTAGTTACCGCCTGTTACCTCATTAATCAGGTTCCTTCTTCTGTTCTTCATTTTAAGTCTCCGTACTCCATCTTATTCGCTAATCAACCTGCTTTTCTCTTCCTCCTCGTATTTTTGGTTGTGTTTGTTTTGTCCATCTTCATAGGGTTTCTGATAAACTGTCTCCTCGGTCCACCAAATGTATTTTTCTTATGTATTCTAGAACTCAAAAAGGTTACAAATGTCTTGACCCTTACTCGGGAAAAACCTTTGTCAGTGCAGATGTCACCTTTTTTGAGTCCACACCATATTTTTCATCGAATGGTACTAGACTTGATACTGGTCTAGTTGATCCTCCAATACCGGTGTCAGTTCTACCGTGTCCCTCTACTCCATCACTCCTAGTTTATTCTAGGTGAAAGCCACATCAATCATCAATCCTGTGCTACACAAGATGATTTACCGCTTACTGATCTGCCCGTCACTTAAGCGTCTGCTTCTACTCCAGATCCGACTCCTCCTACAAATGAGTATTCCTATCTTGATCTCCCTTCTGCAAAGGTACTAGAAATTCTCAGAGGTATCTTATATCTCAGTTTGTCTCCTTTAATGCCTTATCATTGTCTACTCGTTTTTTTGCTTTGAGTTTGTCTGTGGTTTCTATTCCTAAAAATTACTAGGAAGCTTTGGCTCATCCTGGCTGGAGGAAAGCTATAGAAGATGAGATGTCAGCTCTCTGTGATCGTGGTACATGGGAGTTACAAAAATTACCAGACGATAAAGAAGTGGTCGGTTGTCGTGATCCTGGTTGGGTCTTCGTTATCAAATACCATCCTGATGGTACTATTGAACGCTTAAAAGCCCGTCTTGTTGCTAAAGGGTACACTCAAACTTATGGTGTTGACTATGGTGAGACTTTTTCTCCCGTTGCCAGGCTCAATTTAGTCAACGTTCTCATTTCGCTCGCTGTGTTTTTTGGCTGGCCCCTCTTCCAGCTAGATGTCAAAAATGCCTTCTTGTATGGTAATTTACACAAGGAGGTTTATATGGAGTAACCAGCTAGATTTGTTGCTTAGGGGGAGTTAACCACCTCTGTTTTTAAGTTAAAGAAGGTTATTTATGGTCTGAAGCAATCACCTAGGGCCTGGTTTGAAAAATTTTGAAAAATTGAGTGGCGTTTTGGCTTCGATCAACTTCTCCCGTTGTCAATCTGATCACTCAGTATTTGTTAAACATACAAGATCAGGTATTATTATACTTGTAGTGTATGTAGATGATATCATTGTGACTAAGAGTGATTCTAATGACATAGAAGAAGTGAAAAGACGGCTAAAGACACATTTTCAAACAAAAAGACTTGGGGCAACTCAGAGACATTCTTGGTATTGAAGTTTTAAGGAGTAAAAAATGTATCATTTTGTCTCAGAGAAAATATGTGCAAGACTTACTTGATGAGACGGGTATGTTAGGGTCTAAGCCAATAGAGACCCCTATGGATCCTAATATAATATTGGATGATGATAGCAGTCCAGATTTTGAAGATAAGAAAAGATATAGAGTCTTGTGAGAAAGTTGATTTATCTTACTGTCACTGGACCTGATATTACTTTTGCAGTAGTTAGTCAGTATATGCAAAATCCGAATAAGATCCATTGGAAAGCGGTATGTAAAATTCTACGATATCTAAAACAATCCGTTGGTAAAGAAATTCTTTACAAGAAAGGTAAAGAGTTGGACATTGTTGGCTATTCTGATGCTGATTGGGCTGGATCCAAAACTGATAGGAAGTCCACAAGTGGATATTGTACTTTCTTGGGAGGCAATCTAGTGACTTGGAGAAGCAAGAAACAAAATGTAGTTGCAAGATCCAGTGCAGAGGCAGAGTATCGTACTATGGCTCATACAACATGTGAGATTATGTGGGTCAAGAATTTTTTAACTGAGATTGGAATTGATTTCAAAAAGCCATAAAAAATGTTTTGTGATAATATGGCTGTAACATATATTGCTAGAAATCCAGTTTTTCATGAAAGAACGAAACACATTAAAGTAGGTTGTCACTTTGTTCGTGAGGCTGTAATAAGTGGAGAGATTATCACTCCTTATTTTAAGTTTGAAGACCAAATTGGAGATCTTTTTACCAAGGCAGTTCATAAAGGAGTTTTTCTTCATCTATGTTCCAAGTTGGGCATCGAGAATATTTATATAGGAATTTAGGATTATGTTCCTATTGGATACATATTTGATTCTCTCTTTCCTTTTTTATTTCTCCTTATTATATTATATATATGTATACCTCTTTACAATAGAATACATACAAATTTTTCTCCTAAATTCGTTTCTCCCTCTCTCTCTCAACAGATAGATTCTGCATGTTAGCCATTATTTGCAAGCTGCAAAAAAAAGTGCTTATACAATTTTAGACAATATCATACAAACCGTCAATCTGTATCTTGCCCTTCACTCATTTAAAGTGAACAAGCAGTGATGAGAACTTGTATGATGAGAACAAGCAATGATAAGAACTTATAGATTCTGCATGTTAGCCATTATTTGCAAGCTGCAAAAAAAAGTGCTTATACCATTTTAGACAATATCATACAAACCGTCAATCTATATCTTGCCCTTCACTCATTTAAAGTGAACAAGCAGTGATGAGAACTTATATGATGAGAACAAGCAATGATAAGAACTTAGAGATTCTGCATGTTAGCCATTATTTCCTAAAATAATTTGTTTTATAAAGGATTCTTTAAAGCTTGTTTGACATTAATTATTTTTCTAGCTGATTATGTTAGTTTCTATGAAAGACCTCAGTGAGTTCAATTTTTGGAAATACCAATTTAATAATCAAAACAGTCACGCACAATAAGTGGTAATAAAAGAAACAACGCTTACTTTCTCTTTACATCTTTGTTGTCCAAAACTTAACTGTGTAAAAACCAAAGTTTACAGAGACTCGGGACCTTAAAGAATTCAGGTAAAAGTGAACAATCATGACTTCTAGTAGCAAGGACTTTCGGCTGTAAATAAAGGCACTAACAATTGCTACTTAAAGCATGACCAAACTGACACAAACTTCAAATAAAACGAGCTGCCTCATATTAATGCAGAACCTGACTAACAAAACTCTCTCTCATTCGGATTGCACACAACAGGCAAGCAAAACAACTTCTCAATAAATCATTGCATTGCACGATGAAACTCTACTTGCGTTTGCTTCACTGCTCACACACATTCACTCCAACTCTCTACCTATCCTCTAAAAACAGCCGACGATACTCCTTACATAGGCAAGCAAACTTCAATGGGATATAACAAAGTAACAAAAATCAGCAAAGCTCAAACAGATAACATGACTCGATCTTTCCTTTAAAAGTCACCAGCTTACATAAATCTCATGAACATCCAAATCTCATCAAGCCTTGAAACATGCTCAGCTAATCAGCAAATTAAGCTTTATCAACTTGAAAGAAAGATAATGCGTGATGTAAAAGGAAGTGATAAAACAATAATGATGCATCAAGGAAACAATTTGATATTTAAAGAATAAATGATTGGTGCAGTTAAGAGTTGAGGAATGATATCTACACTTGAAAATTAAGCTTTTGATCAAACTTCTTACTAGACAAGAGATAATGCGACTGGAGATTCTTAAGAAATAGGAGATAGCAAGTCCATTGACCGGAAGCTAAGATAAATGACCCAAAGCATGAAGAAACAATGAGGCAGATATAAACCAAGAATAAAACAGGATATTATTTGTGAAATATCAAATAAAAGCTAACCTAGAAATCCATTTTTATTTGTGATTTCACAGTCCAGATAGAGTAAAAGACTTTGACCTAAACAATGGACCTGGATAACAGTGCAACTACCCAACTGATAGATTGTGCATGTTAGCCATTATTTACAAGCTGCAAAATCAAGTGCTTATACCATCATAAACAATATCATAGAAGCCATCAATCATACAATCTTGCCCTTCACTCAATTAAAGTGAACAAGCAGTGATGGGAACTTACAGGAGTAAAGAAAAACTGAGGCACAAGTGCACAAGAATTGAGTGGTATAAATCAAGGCATTAGAAATTGTATGGTATCAATCAAGTCCACTTAACATGTACCAATTTACACACCAGAAGAAAAAGTACATACAGATACAAACTAGATAATATGGTGCTCATTTTTGCCTTATACTAATTAAATTCAATATTGGTAATCATTGAGCTGGTAACAAATTCAAGGAAACAGATCAGTAAATTCAAATTTGATTAACTCGCTCAACGGCAAACAGAGCAAGCAATATAAAATAAAATAAATAAATTTATAAATAACTCTCAAAAGAATTTTGTTTCTTATCGTTGAATTTGATGCTGTGTTAATCTATTGCTTTTGTGTTGAAATTAAGGGGTTAAGCAAAAAATCTGATTTTTATAACTTTAATTGCATTTCTGATAAAAATACTTTGTATGAAGTATTTTATCGGATGAATATAACTTAAATTTTATATTTTAATTTGAATTTTTTTATTGACAAAATAGACACTTTCTTGTAATAAATTTTAAAAATTTTACGTGTTATAGCATAGATTAAAAAAAAAAAAAAAGCAAAAATTTAACTTCTAGAACTCAAAAGACCTCTCTCTTACGATTAATTGAACTTTCGCATATCTAGTGACACGTAGTTTTAAAAATTTTATAAATACCAAATTTCTATTATCTTTTCTCTAAGTTTAACTTATTTGATTCTAACTTAATAGATTAATTTATTTTATTTTTTTTTTTAATTTTTAACAAGAAATGACTAAACTTAAGCAAGTAAAACTTTGTAGAATTCTTGAAACAAGATGTGACAATGCGAGGTGTTGATTTCGATAAACCATTACGATTACCGTTAAGTAAAAGTTTTCCCAATGAATATCATTTATCTAACTTAAATTCAATTTGTAGAAATTTATATGGAGAATGCATGCGTGTGTTTTGACTTATACAATTTTTTTAATTTATAAGGAATGCACCCTTTTAGGAAATGTCGGTCAATCCATCTCACAAAGTGCGCTTTTTAGATAAAAGATAAAATTGAAAAAGAAGGAAGAAAGAAAGAAAGAGAGATGACACAGCTCAATGCCTCAAGAGAGAACAATGTTACCGCTTTGAGAAATTATGGAACTAAAAGCCAAGATCTTGATGGTTGAAAATCTGTTTGGAGTTCAAATCAGAGATCAATGGCACTGCTAGTTACAGAAAAATCAAGACCGTGAACCGTGAAAATGAAAAGAGTGATCTATGAAGTGG
The DNA here is from genome assembly GCA_013180625.2 of Boswellia sacra. Taxonomy (NCBI): domain Eukaryota; kingdom Viridiplantae; phylum Streptophyta; class Magnoliopsida; order Sapindales; family Burseraceae; genus Boswellia; species Boswellia sacra. Next base: position 8,156 of record SNVD02012440.1, on the reverse strand, counting down.
GAGAAAATACCCGTAACAATCGCCGGATATGAAGATGGGAAAGAAGCCCTTTTCTTCAACTCTATTATTTCCCTCGTCATTAAATCCCTGAAGATTGGAAAGCGACCTCTGTTCCGAGGAAGAAAGAGAACCCAGATCAAGAAAATAGAAGCAAGAAAATCTTCTTCAACCAAACAAGCTATAAGAAGATAAGGAATTCAGGGAGGTAGAGACAAGACCAAATTGGTGAATTTGAATTTTAAGCTCAAAAATGGGTGTTTTGTTTAAAGGGTGGGTTTGCAACGGTCGCGAAATCAGGAGCGTCGATGCAATGAATGGGTATCTAAATACATCATCAGAACCGTCGGTCCTGTACTTAACGGTAATTAATTAAAAAACAAACCCCAATCGACCGTTTCAATTTAAAATAAACCGTTTGAAATTAAAATTCAAATTCATCAATTTTTTTTTTTTTAAGATAACACCATTTTTGGCTTGTTTCTACCTCATTAAATTCCTGGTCCATTAGAATCAGGAATGGATATGCGGGGTATCGATCCCGATACCTCTCGCATGCTAAGCGAGCTCTCTACCATATGAGCTATTTCTTATCTCCACTCCACTTGCATGTCGCCAGACTGGCAGATCTAGAGGATTTAGATATTTCACATTCTATGACGAGAATGAACGGACAGAATCTGGATGGCCGTAACATCACTGTCAACGACACTCAGTCGCGCGGAAGTGTCTAGCGCCATTAGCACAGCCTTTGTTAAATTTGGTTTAAAATTGGTTGTCTCTACCGCACTATTTTTTTTGGCATACTGGTAAATTCAAGATGTTTTTCTTAGCCATCTACACTTTCTGTTTTTAGCTAGTGTTATTAATAAAATATCATATTTTTCTTGACATATGAATTTTATTCTAGGGACTGAGGATGTTGTGACACTTAAAATTTTACAGTGTCTATTTCAGGTGTATCATTAGACAATTTCCTGTTACAAAATAAAATCTAAGCTTGAGCACCCAGGTAGGTCTACCTTTTGCAGGTATCATGCTTCTGTATTGCCTGTTCTCATACTCTTCGCTTACTTTTTTAAGTTCTGTACAGAGAAATGTAGCCCACTTTTGCTTTATGCTTAAAATTTTACATTTTGATGACCAGTCAGCAATTCAATCTTAATAATATAGGTTGTGTTTTGATGGCCACTTTATGAAAAGTCATTTTAACTGTTATGACAAGACAACATATTGTATGTTGTGATCTTGCGAGTGATTATAGTGGCGCCTGAAGACAAATTCTAGTTCCTCGGACAGTCACATTGTTTTTAGTTAAGGCGTATAGTGTCTGATATTCAGAATATAATATGCCCTTCTAACAGAAGACAAGAGCTTCTCATTTGATGGAAATATATTGGCTTTAGATGATCAATTGGTGTTCTTTGGGATGGAGAGTTTATCATCATTCAGTTGTTTTACTTCTTATGATTTGGTCTCATTATTCTTCCACTATTGAAAGAATAATTTGAATTTATACGGTCTATTATCATTCGGTCGTTTTAGTTCTAAAGATTTTGTTTCATTATTATTATTTTGAAATCAGGGTTTCTGGCCCCTTGCACCATTCCTAAGCAATGGAAGAGTATGTGAGAGAAGCTTTACAGGGTTCCACTATTCTCACAAAACTGATTTTTTTTTTAAATGGTGAAGATTTTGAAAATATGTTTGTATGTGCCCATCTATGTGTATCCTAACTTGTATGCATGTACACAACTACACAACTATGTGTCTTCTAATTTGTATGCGTGTACACAGCTACACACATCTATAAATATTGCTCTTAAGTTATGGATGCATACCAAGTGAAGTCGTTGGCCTGGGTCAACTTTTGACCAAGATCAGACTGGCATATGGTAATCCCTAACTGAGATCCTTATAATTGATGGTACTGGTTGATTAAAATTTTTCACTTTTCTACTTTCTAGAATTCTGCATTGCTTTGGAATTCATAAATCATTTGTGTTGGAAGATTCAAAAATATTTGAATTACTAGGATAAGCATGCCTTATTTATTGTAGATATTATCTGTTAGTGTATTTAAGCTTATCTATTTTTTAAATTTATATTTTATCAGATTAGGTTTAGAGATTATCAGATTAGAATATGATGCCTATATATTGTACTGGCCTCTGCCTAAAATGTACTAAAAAATACAGAAATACTTATATATTTGTGTTTATGGTATCAGAGCTAGATTTTGGCTATTAGGTTTATTTCTTATTAGTATATGTTTTTTTTTTATAAGATGTCTTTGTCTGGTGATGCCAAGACTAGTTCTAGTTCTGGTTTTCTACAGCAAATCAGCGAGGAGAACAGACTTTTGTCCATGATAATCCTTCCCTTCAGATCACCACTCATAAACTAAACGGATTGAACTATCTTCAATGGTCTCAATCCGTAAAGATGTTTATCACTGGGCGGGGAAAAATTGGCTACTTGACTGGAAGTATAGAAAAACATACCAAAAAAAAAAAAAAATCAATCGGCCTTTTTCACTTGGGAAACGGAGAACGCCATGCTACTAGCTTGGTTTATCAACTCAATGGAGCCTGTTATTGGTCAGACCTATCTCTTCCTCTCTACTGCCAAGGAGATATGGGATGCTGTGGCTGAAACCAATTCTTATAAAGGCAACGCAACTCAAATTTTTGAGATCAAAACTCGACTTAAGGACGATAGGTAGGGGGATGGTGATGTTACCAACTATTACAATCGCATGAAGGGTCTATGGCAGGAAATAGACCAATATTGTGAGGTTGAATGGGAGTGTCCCGGAGACAGCGCTCGTTATGAAAATTGTTAGAGAAGGAGCGTGTTTACAAGTTCCTTGCTGGACTCAATTCTGAATTTGAGGAAGCCAGGGGGAGAGTGCTTGGAAAAGAACCACTTCCATCATTAATAGAAGTGTTTTCTTATATCCGGAGGGAAGAAATAAGGAAGAATGTGATGATAGGTGGATCTTGTATGAATAATACGTTGAATACCTCAACCTTGTTGACTGAATCACCTACGAAAGCCATGATTGGAGGAACATAATAGCGTACAAACAGCAAAGGAGACGATCATAGCACTCGAATATGGTGTGACCATTGTAATAAGCGATGACACACTCGAGAAACATGTTGGAAACTTCATGGGAAACCTGCTAATCACAACTCCAGAAATTTTAGAGGTGTTGTTTAAGGTTCCAATTCCAATAAAGCCTTCCAAGTTGAACAAAACAATGGTGAAAACCTGTTGAATCTAGTGGCATAAACCCTCAAATATTTACCAAGGAACAACTTGAGGTGCTCAACGGGTTTCTTACTCAATCTGCAAAAAATTCAACTCTTTCTTCTTCCTGTGCCATTGATAGGTGTCTATTTATGTATTACTTTTATATCAATTCGTCCATGTTTCTTTGCTATATTCCGTGGTATTTTTATGTTTTTGTGTGTTTTGATGTTTGTAGGAGTTTTGGAGCAACTTGCACAAAAATGGAGTAAAACCCTTCATTTTCACCTCTGCTAGTCCGTGATCTTCTCGGATTTAATTGTATTGATATACAATGAACCCGATGACATATTATATACCGTTGGAAAGCTCTCGAAGTCTATTTTCTGGAGAAATTTACGGTTTATAAATCCATTCAGTGTACCAAAAGTTGTAATCAAAACAGTGTGAGATGTATAGAAATATAATTCCACAAGCACTGTAGCATGTATAATACGGGGCACTGTAGCAAGTCACTGTAGCAGAGTATTTAAACACATTTTAGGGTTTTATTTTCATAACTTGAAGAGGGGAGAACGTGGTGGAGGCTGCAGCTCTGGAATTCTTTCATCTCCTGGAGTTCTTGAAGGAGAAAGGAAGCTTGGAAAGAGGAAGAACTACAATCCAAAGAGAATTGCATCAAATTTGCTAAGTTTTTCCCTTCCCTTTCATTTTCTGGAATGTCTCCATGTTGTATTGTATTTACCACGTTCTTAAACATGTGTAACTGAATCTGAATTGGTTGAGGGTGATTTCAAAGCCCCTGATATGGTTTTTGTAAGTTGATTGTACAAGAAGTTGTTATCCAATTCTCTAATTGAAGTTGCTTGTATTTTCCATGTCTAATGCTTATGATTGCTTGCTGGATTGTATTTGGGTGGCCAACTGAATATAATCTGGATATTGTCTATTGCTAGACTAGAAATCTTGATCCGTAATTGTCTTGAATTTCTAATCCTTAGTAGCAAAATTGTGATCAGAGATTGCAATTGGAGAATACAACCTAAGTTAAATAATCCGAGCTTGTGTGTTTATTGCTTAGATCAACCTATCTTTCTTATCGTAATGCATCCATTGAATTAAATTTAGAGAGCTTGTTCTAGGTTGTTTAATGGATAGAGATTAAATAAAGAGCCTGTTTTATTTAACAACAAAGTAAGGGAAGATTGGGATAACAGAGCTTGTTGTTATCTACGGTTGATAATTTCAATGGTGTAATTGGATGACAATTCTATGATTAATTCGCAAATCCATATCTTGTGGCAGAGAAGGATCCCTTAACCAGGTTTCTCTCATTGATCTTTTATTCAAATTAACTTCTGTTTTGTTATTCTTATTTGCATTAATATTTCATTTAGTTAATCATTCAACAAAACCCCCTCATTTAGTTATTGTTGCTGGAAATAACAAATTCAATTAGAATCAATCCTCGTGGGAACGATATCTTACTTATCACTTTATTACTTGTGCGACTAGTATACTTGCTAGTTTCGAACGCATCAAGTTTTTGGCGCCGTTGCCGGGGATTGATTTTCTAATCGATTTGTTATTTTGTTTTCATTGTTGATTCATATTTTCTTTGTTTTTCTTTTCTGATTGTTTGTGTTTAGAAAACATGGCAGTAAACTTCTATCAATTCAGTAGCGATTTGAGCCACAAGTACCATGGAGAGTAAATGAGGTAAGCACTCCGAACATTGAACAACAACTTTCTGAGCTAACCTCTCTTGTGGAAAACATGGCTGTAGGAGATATGCAAAAATCTTATGAATGTGGGATATATTCTACGATGGAGCATCCAATCAACATGTATCCAACTTTACAAGAAGAATATATGGAACAAGCCAATGCCATGGGTGGATTTCCAGGACAAACAAGGCAATGGTATGATCCCTTCTCTAACACTTACAATGCTGGACGGGGAGATCACCCTAATTTTAATTACTGGAATGATCAACCAATCGCCCCAAATGGCATACCAAATTGGTTACAAGGTTTCAATCAACCTAGAGTGCAGCAACCATTTCAAATGCAAGCACCACCAATGCCACAACCAGCACCACAACCAACTCCAGAAAACTCAGGTATGTCACTCCAGGATATTGTTAATGAACTTGTAACTAACACAATGCAATTCCAGCAGGAAACTGGGGCAAGTATCCAAAACCTCGCAAATCAAATGGGACAATTGGCTACTAGCATGAGCAAATTTGAGGGCCAATGCTCAGCAAAATTATCTTCTCAAACGATGATCAATCCAAGAGAGAATGCTTGTGCGATAACTTTGCAAAGTGAAGAGCAAATTAAAAGTGAAGAGCAAATGGAAACTGGGGCAAGTATCCAAAACCTGGCAAAGAAATCACAAACTGATGAAGGAGATGACACCACTTCCACCATGAACAAAACATTGACTTCTCAGGTAAATCCTATAACTCCCATTCCTTCATATGTTACTCCTCCACTTTTTCCTAGTAGATTTGCAAAATCGAAGAAGGAGGAACAAGAACAGAAAATCCTGGAAACTTTTTACAAAATCGAGGTAAATATATCACTTCTGGATTCTATCGAGCAAGTGCCTCGCTATGCAAAATGTCTCAAGGAGTTATGCACCAACAAAAGAAAGTTGAAAGGAAATGAGAAGGTAAGTGTGGGGGAAAATGTTTCAACTGTTCTACAAAGAAAAATTCCTCCGAAATGCAATTATCCAGGTACATTCACCATTCCATGCACCATCGGTAAAACCAAGTTTGAAAGAGCTATGTTAGATTTAGAAGCATCTATTAATGTCATGCCATATTTTATTTATGCTTTTTTAAATCTTGGACCTCTTGCGAAAACTGATATTACCATTCAACTTGCTGATCATTTTAATGCATATCCCAAAAGAGTTGTGGAAGATGTGCTTGTGCAGGTGAATCAATTGGTTTTTTCAGCAGACTTCTATGTCCTTAAAATAGAGGATAAGACATCTCCTAATCCAACACCGATTCTTTTAGGGAGACCATTCTCGAAAACTGCTAGAATCAAGATTGATGTTCATGATGGCACTTTCAACATGGAGTTTGATGGCAAAGTGATCCGTTTCAATATTTTTGAGGCAATGAGGTACCCTAGTGACTTGCATTCTGTTTTTGCAGTTGACATTATTGATCCTTTGCCACAACAATGTTTTGAGTTAGCTCGCAAGGATGGATTGGAAATGGCTATTAGTGAGCATATAGGGACAGAAAATTCCAAAGAACCGAGAAGGTTGATACAAGTGTCCAAAGAAATGGAGGAAGCTATGACATGCTTAGATGAGACTATAGCTATAATCACAAACAGGTATGATGTTTTGTATATTGAATTGCCTTTATCTAATGAGAAACTTCTTCCTTCTGTGATGAAAGCCAATACCTTGGAGCTTAAGCTACTTCCAGATTATTTGAGGCATGTGTTTTTTGGTGACAAAGATCCTTTGCTAGTTACAATAGAAATGGGCCTTGCACCACTACAAGAAGAGAAACGCGTCCAAGTACTTAGAGTTCACAAAACAGCTATAAGTGGACGATTGCTAACATCCAAGGCCCAGCCATATGCGTGCACCATTTCTTGTGGAAAGAAGGATCCAAGCCCACTAGTGAAGCACATAGAAGATTGGATCCTCCATGATGGAACCAACGTCGGGCTGAGGACGTTAAACCAAGCGCTTATTGGGAGGCAACCCAATGTTTTTGAAAAATAAATAAAAAAAAGAAAATAAAATAAAATAAGGTAATAATGAGCGATTTTTATGTCTCGAGGAGATTCCTTTCGTAGGCCATCAAATTGATCAGGTTTTATCTCTCTTTGACATCTGTCTTATTTGTCTTTATTTGTTTTTACTTGTTTTTTACTTTTGTTTGTTATTGTGTCGTTATCTCTTTTATGTGTTTTTAGTTTCGTTTCTGCTCTTTTCTTTTCCTTCCTTTTGTTTAATTTGATTATTCCGTACTTCGAATTCATTTGTGCAACAGATTGAGGAAACATCCAAACGGGAGCAGAAGTCATTGCTCGAAGGTTTGAAACGTGCATATCTGGGAGAAGAACAAACTCAATCGCATTATCGGTAATATCTCTCCTTTTCTTCTCTTCAATGGATGCGGATATCTTTCTATCGAACCTTCGTAAATATTTTCCTTCACTTCCTCAAAATGCTGTGTTTAAAATTTATAAAGTACGGATGATTAGACTTTGGGCATTGATGCTCCTAAATGTCCCTGCTGATATCCGATGGCTTATCGAAGCCAAGGTGAGATTGTCCGGTGAGCCGGACATTAATCTCGCAAAATACATGCATGGTCTAGGAAAGAGCTACTACGCCAAGAGGCGAAGAGCGAAAAGGTTACAAGTATGTTATAAATGTGCTAGATGGAATTGTAACCAGACTTGTCGTTCATAAGGTTTTGTGTCCAGGAATAGAGAAGATAAACTTTCATTTATTAAGAATGGTTTGAGTAATGAGTCGCGGGATAATGTTTTGTTAACTCTCGAGTCACATTCTTGTGGACTTGTTCAGCGTGAATTGCTTAATCTATGGACACAATTTCGTGATGAATTGCAGTGTTATAGTCTAGGGAATCTGACTAAAAACGACCGTATTTGCCAGTTTATAAGAAAACTGGATGGGAAGCAAATCCCCGACTCATAGAAGGCGTTTCAGCCGTTACTGGAAGTAAAACCAGAGGAAGATGTGAGCCACAATCACAACTACTTGTATATTTGAATGTGTGTTGTTGTTGTCGAATTTTATTTCTTTCCTGTTTCGTTTGATCTGATTATCAATGTTGTTTTTGTGTTGTTGTTGTTTGTTGATTTTGTTTGTTTTAATTTCAAGTGTTCTTTTTG